>CM076570.1:802558795-802835214 GCA_034641835.2 Pinus albicaulis | reverse complement strand
AGAAACTTAATTAAATTAATTATGTTTAAGTTGGCAGACACCCCAATTTGGCCGAGACTGCTAGTTTAGCTCCAGTTAGCTAATTTAGGGCCTCAAATAGTGGAGATAATGTAAATGGTCATAAATTTTGGATTTTGCAACCAATTCAGGTGCAAAAAGAGGCCATATGACCATTTTTCGGAATTCTGGAATCATTGGTGTAGGTTATAGAAGCAAAATAACATTGTAAAAAGGTCAATATGTCAATTTGAGCATAATGTAGAGGCCTAAGCCATGAAGTTGGACCAAGGAGATGTAGCCTAGGAGAGGTGAACTCCTTCATCAAATATCTGTGTTGATGTATTGTATGGTGTTGTTATATAATTTATTTGGTGTTTTTCAACCTTTTTCGTTATGGTAAATCGTTCATAAAATGTACATGAAAGACACTCATGAGACTTTATAATTTTCAAGAGAGCTTGACCGCTTAAGCACACGTAAAAAACATTGAATTCAAAATATGAAAGAATAATTAGCACAGAAACACTAACATAATCCATTGAGATCATTTTTGGTATGATAGCTCTTGGATTTTATGTGTTGTTATGCAAGAAGGGATCTAATTGTTTGCAAGTTTGTCTCATGCTTACAAGGTTAAAACTCAAAAGAGGAGAAGGGACATTGGTTGAGAGCGTTGTAGTTGGATCAAGAGGAAGAAGGGAAAGGTTTCCAATGTATTCAACACTAGCACATCCTTAAGTTGAAGTTTATTATTTATTAAGCATGTCTCATGAAGGAGAACCTATCATGACAGAATTTGAGAGAGCATTCATAAGGGCATTTTTTGATATGACTGAGATGGTTAAATTCCTCTATGAGGAAAGGAATTTAAGGATGCAAGGAGATATTTCAAGGCCTCCAAGAGGAGAGGGTTATCTAGGAGGAGGAGGCCATGGAGATGGTAATAATCCACCATCCACTCAACCATCATCCTCACCACCATCTTCACCTACCTCTTCATCATCTTCCACTACCACAACCCTACAATATGTTCGTCCAAGTACTTCAAAAGGATCTTGTAAATCACCCGTACTTAAACTTGATGTTATATTTGAGCTTCAAATGTATAATGGTGAAGTCAATTTGAGGTTTATTGTAGAATTTAGAAACTTCAAGAGGATGACATAAATATTCAGTTGGCTTCCTTGAGAATGAAGGACACAACATTGTATGGTGGGAAGCAAGGACTGAAGATGAGATTAAAAACCATGGTAAGATCTCAATGTCTTCATCAAATTTTATTGCTTCCATTAAAAGGAAAATTTACCCTCTAGCTTACATGCAAAAACCCATTATGGACTGGCAGAATTGTTGACAATTGAAAGGGAAAAGTGTGCAAGATTATACTCATGAATTTAGGAGAAGAGCTCTTATTTTGGGTGTAAATTTTTATTCTCAAGAAACTTTGTTAAATTATATTGGGTTTTTTCATAGTTATCTTATACATACTATTCTCATGTTCAATCCCACAAACTTAGATGAGGTTTGCATTCAAGCCATACATCTAGAAGCAAGAGGGAAACATAGTGCATATGAGAAAAATTATAGTTTCCTTGAGTATGAGGGTAAAAGAAAGGGTAATTTTAATGGAAGAGGAAAAAAAATAGTTCTATTAAAATAAATAATGAGAAGCTCACATGTAAACATTGTTCGAAAAATGGCCATGGTGAAGACCATTGTTGGCGACTCCATCCATAGTTGAAGCCAAACAAACTTAAAAACAAAGAGAAGGAGAAAAATATTTTGATCACATTCAACAGATGAAACCGTGATTACAACAATGGGTTTGAAAGAAAATAATATAGAGAGCACTAGTTCTTCAATTTGTTCCAGTGTAACTCAAGATCAAGATACAAAAATTGAACTCTTTCATGTTAGAGTTGTTTTAAAGCATACCAAAATAGACACACTATTTGATAGTGGTTCTCAAGCTAACTTTATTTCTGAAGACTTAGTTAAGAAGTTAAATATTGAAACTGTTACACATCCAAGACCGTATCCTTTAGGGTGGATATGCAAGAATGGAAATTTTCATGTAACAAGGAAGTGCATCCTAAGGTTTGCAATCAATTCAAAATTTCTTGACGAAGTTGAACTTGATGTAGTGTCGCTTGAGATTTCAGGTATTGTTTTGGGAAGTCCTTGTCTTTATGATAGGAAAGCAATATTTCATCACCAAGAGAATAAGTACCACTTGTTCAAGGATGGAGTTGAGTACATAGTTAGAGTGCATATGAAGAATACAAGTTTTTCTCTTATACATGCAGGAGAAATGAAGAGAATAATGAATGCAAGTCAAAAAATGGCTTTGTTAATGTTCAAACATAGTGATGTTCTGAATGAGACCTTTCAAAAATATGCATCAAGTGAAAAAGATGATTTCATTGATGTTTCTAATGTTTTTAATAAGATTTTTTAGGGCTCTAACATATTTCCTTTGAAAAGTGGTAAAAAATATGAGAAATATTTGCAGCAGTCAACATCAGTGTTGAACAATGACGGGAACAAGATGTCAACGCAAGACGTTGAAAATTTCAAAGACGAAGTGTGAAAATAATTTGACAAAGAAGGAATAGGTTCGAAAAGTACTTGTATTTGGTAGCAAAATGGTACATGGAAATGGTGAAAACACTTGTTCAAAATTTGACACAATTACAAAGCAAGGCAAGCTAAAAATCTCCATGTCAACAGTGTTCGAGGTGAGGTAGTTTTCAAGTTTTCTTTGATTGATGACTGAGGTGGGAAGAAGTTTGTTTCTTCAAGGAAATTTAGTTGTTTTGCAATGTTAGGTACATATATTACTACTGTAGTCCCTTATTGTTGTTAGTTTATCCCCCTTATTGTTATTGTTGTACCCCTGTAAGCCCAATATTGTTATTATTGTGCCCTTACATTATTATTGTTAGGTCGGCTAGTATTATATTGTGACCCCATGGAATCCTATATATGGAAGGAGGTTTTGTCATTTTTATCATTCAAGAATTGTTCATTTATGTAATGTAAAGAAGGTTGGACCCTCGAAGTGGCTTATCTCGAAGGCGTTGATCTGTCTTTTCTTCTATTTTTGGACCTGGTTTCATAAAATTTGGTATCAGAGCTGTGGATTCTAGTGTTTCACTACTCTAAATAGGTCATCGTGGTATTTTCTCTATATATTTGTTTATACAAAGGTTGAGAAGCTGAAATTTTTATCATGCAAATCAAAGATCCCAAGGAACGTTGTGTAAAAATTTAAGATCCTAGTTCACAATATTTTTGGAGATAGGATCTGTGGAAGTTAAGGTTTTTGCAAGCTCCTGAATTTCATCTAAACGAGGTGACCTTGGGAAAATTATCATAACTCTCTCTATGAGCATCCGATTCAAATTCTATAAGCAGTGGTTGAAATTAGATAGACTATAGTTTCATGTTTATCAATTTCAAAGCCGAAGGAGGAAACAGTGACAGGTGCCACAATGTACAAATTCTCTCTACTGAACAAGTCCATAGTTCGACCATTGTGGGAGATTGGGCATAACTTTTTCTTGAAGAATCCAAATCATGTCAGACCTGTGGTATTCGATAGAAGATTCGTAGGGCTACTACAAGAATGAATTTCAAATATTTAAGATCTGAAATCACAGATATAATTCAGTTTCAATATTGATCTCCTAAAAAGGAAGAAAAACGTGTGTATTTTTTTTCAAATTGCATAACTCTTTTTTGAAAAAATTGTTTGAAGCGATTGCAAGGGCATATTGAAGCACAGATATCAGTATTGGGTTCTAAAATGCCCCCTAAAAATAACTCAACACCCATTAAGCTCTCAGAATAGTCTACTACGACTCATTAATATGAAGAAGTGCAACATAATATATCAAAATTAAAGGAGCAAGTGCACCAAATCTCTCTCTCACAAAGAGCAACAAAAAATGAGATGGAAGTTTTGAAGAAAGGCATGGAAGCTAATATGGATGGTTTGAAGAAGGGCATGGAAGATAATATGGATGGTTTGAAGAAAGGTGTGGAAGCTAATATGGATGGTTTGAAGAATGACATGGAAGACATGAAGAATGATCTAAAAGAACACATGGAAGGTTTGACAAAGTTGATACAAGAATTGTTTCCTAATGGAAAAAACATAGTAGAGGAAACTCATGATGAGAAAAAAATAAATTTTAATCATGATTTCATAAACTCTAATATTGGATTGATGACCCACCATGTTCCAAATATCGATATGAGGAAGTTTTATGGCAAGGATCGCGTAACATGGATACTATAGATGGATCAATATTTTGATCTCAATAATGTGAAAAACAAACAAAAGGTATGCATTAGAACTTTATATTTAGAACAAAATACATTTGTATGGTATCGATGACTTTTCTCCTGTAAAAAAATGATCACTTGGTCAATTTTTACGGAGTAAATGATAGCACATTATGAGGATACAAAGAGCAACACCTTCTTTAGCTAACTGATAAATCTCAAACAAAAGGGTTTAGTGGTGGAGGACATTGACGACTTCCAAAAATTGAATATATGGGTAAATGATATTCCAGAGGAACACATGATTTATGTCTTCATAGGGAATTTAAAGGATAACGTCCAACATGAGGTTCACTTTTGGGAACCTGATTCATCACTCACATCTATAAATATGGAAGTGTTGCCTCTCTTAGATTTCCACAACCTACAAGGTTGACACCACAAAAATTGGAAGAAAAAAGAGAAAAAGGACTTTTCTATAGTTGTGATAGAAAATATAGTAAAGGTCATAAGTGTGCTAAGAAGACGTTATTTTACATAGATTTTGAAGAGGAGGAATAAAATGAGCAATAAACTTCAAAATAAGAGGATATACACTAGGAACCAGCCCTAGAAGAAGAAGAAATGAGTCCAACCATATCGTGTAATGCATTGGCAGGAATTACCACAGCTCAAACTCTCAATATGGAAGGACATATCAAGAAGAAAAATTTGATAGTGTGGATTGAATTGGGAAGTACCCATAATTTTATTCATTGTAAGGTAGCCAAGGAATCTAATTGTTTCCTATACCTATCACCAGAATGTCAAGTGATGGTTGAAAATGGAGGAACTATAAATTTCTTTGGAAAAAGCCATAATATCAAGCTAACCATGGGGTAATATGTATTTAATAGTCCAATTCTTTCCATTCTAATGGGAGGTGTCGATGTTGTACTAAGAGTATAATGGTTACAATCTTTGGGGACAATAGATTTTTATTTTCAAGAACTTTACTTGAAATTTTTTTTAGAAGGAAAGGAATTCAAATTATAGGGTATTGTAGGGAAGCGGGGAAAAATAATAAGCTTTAATGTCATGAAAAATATTTTGAATAAACTAGAACAAGGCGTAATGGAAGAATTATTCTCAGTAGAAGTTCCAACATCAAAATTATCTATTTCTCTAGATCTCCAAAAATTCTTGGACAATCATTCCAAGGTGTTTGAAACTCCCAAAAGACTCCCACCTATTCGTGATCATGATCTTGCTATTCATTCGATTCTAGGAAGTGTTCCTAGAAACATCATGCCTTACAGATATCCTTGTCCAAAAGAGGGAAATTGAACGTACGATTGTAGAAATGTTAGAGCCTAGTATAATTCAACCTAGTCAAAGTTATTTCTTTTCTCCAGTAGTATTGGTGCAAAAGAAGGATGGATTATGGCACATGTGAACAGATTATAGGGAGCTCAATAAGCTCACTATTAGATATAAATTTCCCATTCATGTTATTGATGAATTATTTGATGAATAAGATGGAGCAATTTATTTTACCATGTTGGATCTTCATTCAAGATATCATCAAATTAGAATGAAGACTGAAGATATTTTGAAAATAGAATTTTGAACTCATGAGGGTCATTATGAATTTTTGGTCATGCCTTTTGGCCTTACCAATGCACCTTCTACATTTCAAGGGTTGATGAATTCCATTTTCAAACCCTTCCATAGAAAATTTGTTCTAGTATTTTTTTATGATATACTAATCCACAACAGGTCGTGGAAGGATCATGTTCAAGATGTTGATAGGGTGCTCAAAGTATTGGAGGAGAAATAATATATGCAAAAACATCAAAATGTTTCTTTGGAGTACAAGAGGTGGAATATCTAGGTCATATTGTATCTTGCGAGGGTGTTTAGGTAGACCCTAACAAAATTAAATCCATTAAGGAATCGAAAGTCCCCACAACCATAAAGCAGTTGCAAGGATTCTCAGGTTAACAGGGTATTATCGCAAATTTTTTAAGGATTATGAGAGAATAACAACACCTATAATAGAATTATTGAGAAAATATGCATTTTCATGGACTATTGAAGAAACTAAGGCCTTTGAACATCTTAAAGAGGCAATGTGCCTAGCACTGGTCTTAGCTACACCAAACTTCACAAAAACCTTGATTTTGGAATGTGATGCCTTAGGAAATGGAATTGGTGTTGTTTTAATGCAAGGAAGACCCATTTCCTTTAAAAGCCATCCAATCAAAGGAAAGTATTTACAGAAAGCTACTTATGAGAAGGAAATTTTGGCAATACTAAATGCACTAAAGAAATGTCGACCTTACCTAATGGGAAGACACTTGAAGGTAAAAAGTGATCATGACAGTCTTAAATACTTTTTGGAACAAATAATATCTTTAGAAGAGAAGAAAAAATGGGTCACAAAGACGTTGGGTTATGACTTTAAAATCATCTATAAAAAAAGGGAAGCTAAATGTTGTTGTAGATGCACTCCCAAGAAAGGATGAAGTGGTGGAATCATTGCTTTGTGCCATTTCTATTATCCAACCAGATTGGATAACCAAAGCAAGGGATGAATAGAAGAAGGATGAAGAAGTGTGGACACTCATTCAAAAGTTGTAGCAAGATCCTAGTACATATGATACATTTAGTTGGAAAAATGATTCCTTATGGTACAAATATCTCTTATATATGTGTAAGAATTCCAAAATAAAACAAAATATTCTTTTGGAATTTCACACTTCTCCTTTAGGAGGACACGCATGATTTTTAAAAACTTACCATAGGGTGAAGAAAGATTTTTCTTGGGATGGCCTTAAATATGATATTCAAAATTTTGTGGCAAAATGTTTGGTTTCCCGGCAAAATAAAGTTGAGACAATTAAGACCTCGGGTCTTCTACAACCTTTATGCATTCCAAGTCAAAGTTGGGATGACATTTCAATGGATTTTATCATAGTTTTATCTAAGTCTGAAGGAAAGGGTGTCATTATGGTGGTAGTTGATAGACTTACCAATTATGCACACTTTTGTGCATTATCTCATCCATTTAAAGCAAGTGCAATTGCTATAGCATTTATGGAAACACTTAAAAAGCTACATGGAAACCCAAAGATTATTGTAAGCGACAAAGATCCCATTTTTACTAGTAATTTTTGGATGAAATTATTTTCTTGTTTGGGTACTCAACTAGCTCATATCTCATCTTATCATCCTCAATCCGATGGTCAAACTGAGATAGTGAATAAATGTTTGGAAGGATATATTCGTTGTTTTGTATCTGATAAACAAACAAAATGGGTCAAGTGGTTACCTCTCGCTAAATGGTGGTATAACACTTCCTTCCATACTACAGCAAAAATGACCCCATTTATGGCACCTTATGGATATCATCCATCTTACATCACATCATCTTTAAGAGAAAATTGTAAGGTTCAAGTAGTGGAAGATCACATCAAGCATCAACAAGAAGTTCTCCAACCCTTAAAGGATAACCTAAATTTGGCACAAAATCGAATGAAACAATAGGAAAATCAACATCAGAGTGAGAGAAGTTTTAATGATGGAGATGAGGTTTTTTTAAGGCTACAACCATAAAAAAACATGTCACAAGCAAGATAATAAGGATAATAAATTATCCCCAAAGTACTATGGTCCTCACAAGGTGTTGCAAAATATTGGTACTATGGCATACAAATTGGATCTTCCTTCTTCTTCCCGAGTGCATCCAGTTTTCCATATTTCATGCTTAAATAAGGTTATAGGTGAAAAAATCTCAGTTCAAGCAATATTTCCAGAACTTCATGAGGAAGGAAAAATAATATTGGAACCTGAAGTAGTCACAGAAACAAGAACTCAATAGCTACGAAATCGATCAATTTAAGAGTATTTCATCAAGTGGAAGAACTTACCCACTAAATATTCTACATGGGAGGATGCGAATTTTATACATAAGCATCTAGAGCTACTCAAGCGTTGAGGACAACACATTTTTGAAGGATAGGGGCATGTTAGGTCCCTATATTACTAGTGTAGTCCCTTATTGTTGTTAGTTTAGCTTCCTTATTGTTATTGTTGTACCCTTATATCCCCAATATTGTTATTATTATGCCCTTACATTATTATTGTTAGTTCAGTAATGATTATATTGTGACTCCGTGGACTCCTATATATAGAAGGAGTTTTTCTCATTCGTGTCATCCAAGAATTGCTTATTTATGTAATGGAAATGAGGTTGCCCCCTTAAAGTGGCTTATTTCTAAGGCATTGATTTGTCTTTTCTTCTATTTTTGGAGCTCGTTTCATAACATGCAAGTTCAGGGAAATTGTAGCATGAGGGTGTCTATAGTAGCAAGACAGGGTCTTAAGAATCAAGAAAAATGACTATTTTTTATGAAAATATTGTTAGGCCTCTGTAATAAGCAAGATTGGTAAAAGTCCGATCACAGAGCTAACATCATTTCAACCAACTTTGGGATTCTAGGATCTAGCCCTCCTAAATCTGGAGAGGGATCTCTCCAATATGTACAAAGATGGATTTGTCTTTGAAGTTTATGGTAATGATATTAGGCTAGTTATGAAGACCAAGGGTTTGTTTGGTTTTTTTGGATGGTTGAACATAGTTGATGTCTGAGGAAGAAAGATATATATGCAAATAGGTTCAAAAGTGAGAAGTTGCAAGCAAAAAGAATAAGCTTTGATCAAGAAGAAAGGTGATTGGAAGGTTTTCAGTCCATTGGGCCATGGAGTCATAATAGGATTTAATTGAAACAATCAGGTTCAAGAGTGGTCTATGGGGCAAGTCATCTATGCCTAAGGATCTCTTTAAAGTTTTATTTATGGAATGGAGTGATACAATAAGAAAGGGAAATGACAGATGCAGAACAAAGAGCAGCCCAGGATCTGGTAAGTACTTTGAAACTAGGCAGCCTTTGACCAGGCACTTGAGAAAAACATAGAAGCAAACTAGGATCTGGTAAGTGCTTTGAAACTATCCAACCTTTGATACACTTCTGATAGAAAACATATAAAAACAAAGGGAGACACAAAGATAACACAGAATGGTCTAAGATCTGATAAGTACTTTGAAACTAGCCAGCTTTTAACACATCCTAAGGGAAAAAAATCAAAAATTTGAGTAAATAATAAAGGGACTCAGGGCTAACCTTAATTTCCTCAGTTCATCTTCACACAACATATATTGAAAGTAACATTTAAAAATAACATTTAGCTAAGACAAAAGATGAGGGAACACCAGCATCCCTGTACTTAAACTAAATTTAATCATTTTCAAATAACACTGTTGAAAGAAAACATTTAAATAAAGATTTCTCAGCCAGAGAAGGTTACTGATATACAATAGGTCCTAACCCTTTTTAAGCTGTTCTTTATAGTGGAAAATGAAACAATTTGAAAACAGAAACAAAATACAAGTTACAGTGAGAATAACATCACCATCAGCATAGACCAGGATCCCATAAATTATCTTGTATTGATGCTTCAAACCAGTTACAATCTTCAGATCCAGTGTTTTAATCCATCTCTCTTCACAACCTAACCTATCTGCTACAAGCAGAGCTCCAAGAGCCAATGAAACCACTATTTATAATAGAAGTCTTCAGCTCAACTACATTACAATGCTTCAGCAATTACATCAACAACCAACCCCTCACTCATGTTCTACTGAAGTATTTATAGAAAGACGAGGAGGTAAGATCTGATGAAAAGATCTCAAATACAATCAATGCAGAATTAATGTCTTCTTGGCCCTTGGGGGCTCGAATGAAGAGACTATACAGGTGTTTTACTGCATTAATCAGTTTACACTTATGAATTAAGCTCGAAGGGAGATTTTTGTTGACCTTTGAGGCTTTGTATATCAATAGGGTCGCTCTACCGACATTCTTTCATTAAATCATGGCAGAAGTAACTCTTCGGCTGTTTTGAGGCAGAAATCTGATCTTGTTCAATAAATTCAGCGTCTGATTGAGCTTTTTGAGGCAATAGGTGGCACTTCAGTGGTTGAGGAATCAATTGGCCTCGGATATGGCGGTGGAGGCAATATGTCTGATAAACACTTTAGGTTTTTTCTTCAATCTGCATTTTAGATTCGGGGATTAGACGTTTGATAACTGTCTTAGCCTTAATCCCCACAAAACTGTCGACTAATCTACTGTGATCTGGCTTACTGTTGTCTTCAATCTCTGGTACTCTTTTTCTGCATTGATTTTGACCGTTTTCTCTGTTGTGCAGGGCTACGCAGGTGGGGAAAGGCATCAATGCCTGTGTAAACATTGAAGAATACGTGAAAACTAACTTTGTAAGTGATTCCCTCGAGAAAATCGAAACATGGAGAGTTGTCACCCTCCTGGTCTGAAATTTTCTTAAAAACACGAACAAATGACTTTAAACCCTGCAAAAATACCAAAACACGTTAAAAATATGGTTTTATAGGTCAATCTGCTTTGGGGAATGTGCGGAGGAATGCGGGCCGTTGGATGGCATCATCCAATGGTCAAGATCAAATTTGGGTGGTCGTGGAAAAGAGTCGTGGAGAAATTAAACCCAGAGCGTCAATCTGCAGAGAGCAACGGTAGAGATTGGGCAACGGAGAGTCAACGGGAAGGACGTTGACCAGGCGATGGAATCAGGGAAATGAATGTGAGCCATCGATCTGCAGAGATCGATGGCGGAGATTAAATCTTGGCCACGCGGTGGATGAGTTAACGAGCGCGCATGTCCGTTAAAGGTCGAGCAGGTGAAGTGAT
This sequence comes from Pinus albicaulis, assembly GCA_034641835.2. Classification (NCBI taxonomy): domain Eukaryota; kingdom Viridiplantae; phylum Streptophyta; class Pinopsida; order Pinales; family Pinaceae; genus Pinus; species Pinus albicaulis. The sequence continues at coordinate 802,824,157 of CM076570.1, read as the reverse complement.
CGGCAACCGTCGGATGGGAGGGCCCAGATCGGACGGTGGAGGTGGATTCCGCCGCGTGGTCTTGGTTCGAAGTTTAGCGCGCGAAAAGAGGTGATGGCACGGTGGATTTGAAATAGCGGCGGGGACACATGTCAGCTAGCGTATGGAATTGCTGGCCGACGGGAGTAAACCACCTTGGCTCGGAAGGTGGGGCGGAATGGAAACCGACGGTTTTCTGGAAAATGGCGCGGGGGAAGGGGGGTCCACCGGTGAGGCGTGCTCCGCTTCGTTGGATCTGGGGAGTAGATCAACGGCCTCGGTTGATCTATCGCTGTACGGGCGGAAAACTTTGGAAACAAAAATACCAAACCCATAAATCATGATTTTACAAAGGATTTTATTGATTTTTGGTGGAGAAATTTTGTATGAAGGGATAAGCGCCCTTTTGGCCTCGGGCGTGGTTCCAGTGCTCAGGTTTATGGGTAAAAAAGGGGGAGGGGCTTAGTCCACGGGGGCTAAAAAACCTGTTACATAAGAATTATGTATTGTTCATGGTTTTTTCAATGATTTTCCAAATTTCTTGAAGTTCCGATAAGGTTAAAAAGTGGGTTTTTATCCTCGGGAAATGAAATTTTATGAAGGGATACAGGAAAAAAATATGATTTATAGGGGTTTCATGGGAGAAAAGGAAACGGAGAAATGAGGTAATGTTGGAAGAAAGGGAGGGGGAGAAGGGAGAATGCAGCAGTATTTGACTTGGATTTTTGCAGGATATCAGAGGTTTGAAAGAGGAAACAGCTGTGAAGATTTAACTAGTAGTTTATGGATTCACCAAAAATACTTCAAGCACCAACAATTTCAGGACTGAATTTGTTTCTTGAAGGCTGCAAAAAATATTTAGCCACCAGTTGATATGATAGAAAAATATAGGTGGCTAATAGTGGCTCCACTTGGGGATGGTGCCTTCTTGAAGGTATCAAGAATTTAGACTTGATTTCTCTGGGATGCTGACTGGTGCCTAATCCATTGCTTGCTCTTGCTTTGCCCTGAAATATAATCTCAGTCATGAAAGAAACATGAACTTCATCAATACAACTTCTACCTACCCAATCCTACTGATCTAACATTTTTTCTTCATCAGAGTGCACTTGGATTGGCAAACTCTTTTAACAACATTTTATTCTTTTGAAAGCATAAAAACTAATCTAATTCAACTGCTTATTTCTCCTTGAACTCAGATTAAAGCTGATTTGAGCTTCGTTATTTCTAACTAATCTCTTGTCTACATTTGGATTAAAGGCTTGTCCAACAAACTTTTATTCTCTAAATTCTACAACAGAAATTTAAAAGCATACAAGTCAGGATTAATCAGTCTAAATTGATGCTGGTCTATGGCATAAAAACAAGTTTCACATAGATATTATTTTGCAAAAAATTAAATAAAAAATGGAAGGCTTAAGATCTGAAAGTTTCTCATCATGGCCTTCTCTTATTTTCACAGCTCTGTTTTTGCTTTTGTTTGAGTTGTCTCTTCCTTGATATCTGATTCAGATTTTGGGCAAATTAGAACCAGTTTTTCTCTTTTGTGACTCAAAAAATAAAACAGTTTTGAGTCATCTCTCTTTGGAAATTTTGGTTCAGATTTTGAGTTTGTTTGAACCTTCATTTCTATCCTAATCTATCTACTGATGAGCCAAGATTGAATAGTTTGGCAAATCAAATTTACTATCCTATCAGCAGAAAAAATTTAAAAGCTAATTAGTCAAGATTAGGCTGTTTGACTAACTAGAAGTGTGTTTTTGAGGAGTAGCATTTGAGCTTGCACACTTTCAGCATTTGTTTCTCTTTTTGGCATGGGGCTTTGCCTTTCTTGTTTTCATTCCTGCCCTCTTTTCATTTTTTCTCTGTTTTTGTATTTTCTTGATTTTTCATAACTTTGAATGCAATGGTGGATGAAATATTTACAATGGAAAAGGTAAAAAGGCTCCAAAACATAAAAAAATGGATCAAGAGAAGTAATGCTTAAGCATCCTGCCATTGACAGGACCCCCAAACAATTCTGTTCCATCCAGATCTTGTAAGAAGAATGCATTGTTTCCAGCAACTGAATGAATAGAGTAAGGGCGAAGCCATAGATTGTCAAATTTACCATGCTTTCCCTTGTCTTCCCTCCTTGAGTCCCACTTTAAAACTTTGTCCCCAATCTTGAAATTGCTGGCCTTTGTTCTTCTATCAAATATCCTCTTGATACTGTCTTGTTTCTGCAATGATTTGTTATACACTTCCTCTCTGGTTTGTTGAAGATGAATGGTTTGATTTATTCTTTTGATTATGTCATTTTCTTCAGTCTGCAACTCTTGAATTAACTTCATAACTGGTACACCAAGGCTGTTAGGAAAAATTGCATCTATACCATAGACAAGCTGGAAGGGTGACATACCAATAGATTTCTTCAAAGTTAATCTGTCAGCCCAAAGTGCATGGATCAGCTTTGTGTGCCAAGACTTTTTATTGTCACTCAACGAGTTTCTTGATTATGTTCACTAAACTTTTGTTGGAAAGATTACTGCAAGTCCATTACCTTGAGGTAATAAGTGTGGAGTGTCCCAATGTTATACGATACTTGTGAGAGGAATTCAACCATTTTCTTTGATCCAAATCTTCTTGCATTATCAACGATGATCTTGGTAGGACAGCCAAATCTGGAAAGGATGTTAGTCTCCATAAATTTTATGATAACTGAATCATTGGCCTGCCTACAAGGAATGGCTTCTATCCACTTAGTGAAGTAGTCTGTGGCAGTGAGAATCCACTTATGTTGGGCAGAAGATGGTGGATGGATTTCTCCTATGAAGTCAAGTCCCAATTGTTGAAAAGGGGCTTCAACCGTGATTGGATGCAGAGGAAGGGGTAGTAATTTTCTCTTGCCTTCAAACAATTGGCATTTATGGAAAGAAGTGGTCATCTTATGTACATCAGGAAAAAGAGTGGGCCAATAGAAACCAGCCCTCAAAATTTTGTTGGCTATTGACTACCAGTACAAATGGCCTCCACACTCTCCTTCATGGAATTCCCGCTTAATATTTTCTGCATCAAACTTAGGCAAACATTTAAGCAATATCCCACTTGTATTTCTCCAATAAAGACATTTATCAGTAATGCAATAATTTACAGCTTTTAATTTTAGAAATCTTGCCTTTGTTTTTGATAAACTAGGAGGTGTATTCAGATTAAGAAAAACATAAACAATATCATTATACCAAGGAGAATTCACAAAATGGTCTTCAACAATGGGAGATGAGAATTCTTCTTGGTCATCCAAAGCATTAATCATATTAATATCAAGAACTTTACAATTCAATTCAGCCATTAACCTAGCCAGACCTTGGCCTTTGATGAGCTTAGTGGGTTTTATCTCTAAATCATATTCAAGAATAACAGCAATCCACTTACCTCTCTTACCATCTGGGTCCTGTGTTAGAATGTCTTTAACAACCGAATTTGGGACAAAGGCAATAATATGTGAGTGAAGGATGTATACTCTGAAGTCTTTCAAAGCCTTTACCAAAGCAAAAGCCTGCTTCTCCATAATCTTATACTTCAAAGGGGAATCCCTTAACGCCTTGCTAAAGAATGCAATAGTCTGCTCTTGTCCTTGTGGAATTTTCTGTAAAAGGACAGCAGTTATGGTATGTTCTGATGCAAATGAGAAGATATAAAAATCCTTTGAAAAATCAGGACTTATGAGAACCGGTGTTTTTGTTAATGCTTGTTTTACCAGCTCAAAGGATGTCTTTGCTTCCAAGGTCCACTTTACCCCCTACTCCTTCTTCAACATGTTTGTGATATTCCTAAGGAGCTCAGCCAAGTTAGGGATGAACCTTCTCAAAAAGTTTATTTTCCCAATGAAAGACTGCAACTCTTTGATGTTTCGAGCGTGAGAGATTTGCAATATGGCCTCTATCCTCTTTGGATCTATCTTTATACCCTCTTTTGAAATGATGTGCCCAAGAAGTTTACCTTCTTGGAGACCAAATAAAGTCTTCTTAGGGTTCAAAGATATTCCAAACTTCCTGCATTTCTCGAAAAAATTTCTCAAATGTTCCAAGTGTTCTTCATCTGTTTTTGAAAACATAGTTACATCATCAAATAGATAATGATGAAGAAACCCAATTCTTCCAAGAATGCTATGTCCATGGCTCTTTGAAAGGTTGCTCCGACATTCATTAGACCAAAAGGCATTTTCACATACATGAAAGTACCCCATGGTGTAGTAAAAGCTATCTTTAATTGATCATCAGGGTGGACTAAGACCTGATTATACCCTGAATAGCCGTCTAGCAAAGAAATTCTTTTAGACCCCACCACCCTTTGTAAAATATGATCCATCTTGGGCAAAGGGTAGTTGTCTTTTAATGAAGCTTTGTTTAAATTTCTAAAGTCTATACAAAGCCTGATTTCTCCATTTTTCTTCCTAACAGAAACCATATTAGACACCCACTTAGAATACCTAATAGGGACAATAATACCAGCATCGTGCATCTTCATGATTTCCTTCTTAACCAGCGGTAACTGGACAGGGTTTATTCTGCGCAGTTTCTGTTTGAATGGTTTTTGGTTTTCTTTATGAGGGATTTTGTGCTGTATTATTTCAGTGTCATAGGACTTAAGATCTTCGTAACTCCATGCAAAAACACCAGAAAATTCTTTGAACAACTCTATGTATTTGAGTTTAATGTGAGCTGGCAAAGTTTTGGACAGTTTGATCATTTTCGTTTTTTCCTCACTGCCTATATTACATTCCTCCACTTCAGTTTCTACAGGTTCCAGTTTAGGTTTATTGGCCACATCATTAAAATCAAACAATTCTTCTAGAGGGGCCAAACCCTTGGGCAAACTATCACCCTTAGGATGCAGAGTTTCCAACTCCTCTGTTTCAGATTCTGCACTCAACTCTGTTTGGTTTCTAAGTTTGCTAGTCTGAAGGTTAATGTTGACAAGCTCAGGAGAAGGCTCTTCTTCACCAAGAAAATTTTCTTCATTGCAGTCTGTATCATAGTCTGAATCTGAACTATGGAGTTCAAACTCATTTCTGAATTGCATGAAGTCTTCTATTTGTTTATCTCCATCAAACACCTGCCAATATTTCTTGTTATCCGGGACAGCTGGTCTGAATTTAATCTGAGATGTGCCATCATATAGCATCGGGCAGGTTCTAGCAGCAAAGGCTAAATTGTGGGCTGCAATGTTTCTTTTCCTTGGGACAAAAGTTAGGTTGGTCTCCTCAAATGTTTTCAAAAGATCCATGACATCATTCCTGTAGGCCCTAAGTCTGGGGTGATTTGCATTATACTCCCTATTGACTTGCCTAATTATTAACTCAGAATCCCCATACACATTTATTCTCTTGGCTCCTAACTTCTTCAAGAGATGCAAGCCTAAGAGAAGGGATTCATATTCTGCTATGCTGTTGGAACACTGAAAGTTTAATTTACATGAAATATATTATGTATGATTGTTTTCAGTGTTAGTAATCCAAACACCTGCACCAACATTTGTTCTAGTTCATGACCCATCAAAATACATAGTCCAGAGAGGATCATTTTTAGTTTTATCAGTTTGGTGCATGTCCTTTGCATGATTTGACTCCTCAATTTTTTCATCGGGTTGAGGATTGCTCTCTTGACTGTCAAGATCTAAGTTTAATGGATTGATGATTCATAGTTTAGGACCTGTGTTTGGTTTGCTAGGATTTTCAGATACAATAAACTGTCTTGACAGTTCAGCGTTGTACTCCTCTTCCTCCTTTTTAGCCATTAATCCTGGTAAAGTGATTTGTTCTGTGAGGGTTTCATCATTAAACATGATAAAAGAATCAAGGCTCGTACTTACAGCATACAGAGGAGAGTTTTGAGGCATGTCTTGACTTTTAACTGTGTATTGCATGTGGGACTCCCTGTAAAGTCTCCTAGTCTGATTGAAAATAGGGATAGTCGCATAGTTCATGTCCATTTGCATGGTCCCTGTAACTTAGCCCCCCAAGATCTTGATAAAAGCATTCCATATTTTGGGGGTACATCAGCCACAACAACATCCATGACCAAACACTTGGCTGGAATTTGGCCTAAATTAACACAAAGGTCTTTGATCAATCCTAGACATCTAACTCTGCTTGAGTCAAAGGAGTACAGGTCTTTGTAAGGTCTGGTAATTTCAAGACCCAGGCTTTCCATTACAGCTTTTGGCATTAAATTATGGGAAGCGCCTGATTCATGCATAGCATTGTGCAAAATTTTGTCATGAACGTTCAAACTTACATAGAAGGGAGGGACAGGTCCCTCTTGAAACTTACCTTCAATCTTTGGACCAAAAATTAGCTCTGGTTGGTCATCATTAAGATTGAGTGTATCCTCATTTTCTTCTAGGTTCAAAGCCTTCAAAATTTTGGACCTATATACATGTTGGGCAGCTAACTCAGTCAAAGGAACAAAAATTTTAATCCTTGAGATTTCCTGTTCCAGACTGAAAGGAGTTTGATTCTTTAAGGTGTTGGTTTCAGCCTTGTTTACTGCCACTTTATCAGCAACAACAACTTGTTGATTTGTTTTATCTACAGTTGACACAGCGGTTATAATAGGAGTACTAGCTGAAGTGTTAGTACTACTGATGTTTGCACTCTGCTTTTCAAGATTTTGAGTGTCTTTCTCTTTACCTTTACCAGAATTATCAGCCACTGTTTTGTCTTTTTGTTTGACTATTTTAGGCTTGGTTGCAGTGCTGTTTTGAGAAGGTTTGTCAGAGGTTTTGTTGTTGGGGGTTTGTTGATTAGATTTACTTCTGAGTTCATAGTCCTTTGAAGGCTCTATGACAGCATTTTCCATGTTGTGATAATAATTTTCATTATCATCTCTTTTGTCGTTGTAAGGTGTATAAAGACCTTGTTTTCTATCATAATGAACCTCGAAGCTGTAATCATCTACCCCAAATAAGTTTATATCATCGTCCTCTGTTATTTGATCCACTTCCGTAACCTCACTTACATAGTTTTGATGAAAGGGAGGAGTGATCTGTTGATCATCTTCCCTGGGTATGTTTGGAGGTTGATTCCTTCTAACATTCTGATTTTGGTTTTGGCTTCTGTTTTGAGGAGCATTTTGATTTAGACTTGCTTGCGCTCTCTCTAGAATGCTCATTTTCTTCATCATTTCTTCCATCATTCTTTCCATTTTTGAGCTTGAGGTGGAAGGTGTAGATTCCTCTCTAAAAGATACTCTCTTTTCAGCTTTCATCCTTGCTCTCTTCTCCATAAGGTTAACTTCCACAGAAAGAGCACCTCTTTGCATATCTTCAAGGGTTGAAAAATCTCTTTCTCTGAGTGAATAGGTCATGTCAGCATCAAACCCTTTAGGAAACTTGTTTAAATTTGAGCCCTGTGGAGGTTTTAGTTCAGGAGAAAGTGCATTATACACACTGTTAAATCTGGTACAATAAGCCTGTACACTTTTCCCTAGGTTTCTATGTAGATTGTTATAGTCAGCAAGGACTTGGAGAGGATTCTTCTTCACTTCCCATTTGTTTAAGAATGTTTGATGGAAACCTTGAAGATGATTAATACTATGGGGGGCTAAGCCTTTGAACCATTTTCTTGCTTCTCCCCCCAGACTTTGAGCAAATAGTCTAAGATTGACAGAATCATCATCAATTTCATTTCTGTCAAAGTAGTCATTCATCTTGTCCACATGTTGTGATGCTGTTGTAGTATTGCTAGCATCATACAATGGGATTTTGGAATGATAGTCCTGTGGAAGATTGACTAATGGTACAAGAAGGACTAAGGGAGCATACCATGCTACCATGATAGGCGGTGGGAGTGGATTTCCAAGAGGTGGGGTGGGCTGAAATGAAGTGGTTTGAGTAGTGGATGAAAGATGAACAGAAGTGGATGGAACAAAAGTAGATTGCTGAGCTGATCTTGGATGAGAGACACCTAGATTATGTAGAAAATGTACATCAGGAGGTGTTTATTCTCTTTTCCCAAGGGGTTCACTTGTTTCTGGATATGAATGTGAAGACTCAGAATCTAACTGATCTAAATCACCAAATGACCTAGTCCTAAATGGGTTGACTAAATCAGCTTGTGATTGTTACAGAGCTGAAAGATTTTCAGGGACTGAATTAGCTCTTAGGGATGATCTGAAAACAGTTGAAGATTGTATCTTAGGAGACTTCCTAAGGATTCTTTCTGGGTTATCAACTATCTCAGGTGGATCAAGGTCAGGATGGGCTCTAGTGTGAATCTTTCTAGGAGCCACTATGCTGTGTTTTTAGACCCAAGCAAACAGGAAAGGTCCAACCAAGTATGACAATCTTTAAGGGGTTGACTAATCTGTTTTCAAAATTTAAATCCTACAGCCTTCTAACTGAGTTTGAAAGATTTTATAATGATAATGGTTCTTCCCAGTGGAGTCTTAAGGTCTTTTCAGGATTGTGGAGTCGCCAGGTGGAAAGTTTAGAGTGTTTTCAAAGAGAGACACTGTCCACCACAGTGCTTGTGCAACATCCTTTTTCAAGGATATCCCGAAACACAACAAACTCTAACCAGAGATTGACTGGGAGGGCATTCACCAGATATGTCACCTCTAAAATAGGATGAGATCCGGAGGCTATCTGGCCCTCTCCAGACTCTGTCTAAGAGTATGAAGTAAAACACATCCAATGGTAAGTGAAATGTAAGAGCAAGTGTTTTACTACCAATCTGAAATTCTTTTTGGTTTTTTTTTTTTGTGAATTGTTTTTATTTGTGTGGTTTCTAAGAATGTCCTAACTTTTCTTCAAAACTTAGCTACGGTTATGAGACAAATATAGTCTACTCTTATGGCTAAGTCAGCTGATTTTTCAAGGTTAGATAAGAACTTAAGAGAATCCTAGAGTTAACCTAGTTTGTCACTGATTCAAACAAGTCTCATCATGGTTACCATTTCTTGGTAGTGCTTGGAAAGGCTGATTTTTGCTCTCAAAGTTTTATGAAGATTCTGGGTTCGATCTCCAGTGGAGTCGCCAGAAATGTTAGGTCTTTGTAATAAGCAAGATTGGCAAAAGTCTGATCACAGAGTTAACATCATTTCAACCAACTTTGGGATTCTAGGATCTATCCCTCCTGAATCCGGAGAGGGATCTCTCCAATATGTACAAAGATGGATTTGTCTTTGAAGTTTAGGGTAATGATATTAGGCTAGTTATGAAGTCCAAGGGTTTGTTTGGTTTTTTGGATGGTTGAACATAGTTGCTGTCTGAGGCGGAAAGATCTATATGCAAATAGGTTCAAAAGTGAGAAGTTGCAAGCAAAAAGAGTAAGCTTTGATCAAGAAGAAAGATGATGGCAGGTCTTTAGTCCATTGGGCTATGGAGTCATAAGAGGATTTAATTGGAACAATCAGGTTCAAGAGTGGTCTATGGGGCAAGTCATCTATGCCTAAGGATCTCTTTAAAGTTTGATTTATGGAATGGAGTGATACAATAGGAAAGGGAAATGACAGATGCAGAACAAAGAGCAGTCTAGCATCTGGTAAGTACTTTGAAACTAGCCAGCCTTTGACCAGGCACTTGAGAAAAACATAAAAGAAAACTAGGATCTGGTAAGTACTTTGAAACTATCGAGCCTTTGATACACTTCTGATAGAAAACATACAAAACAACGAGAAACACAAAGATAACACAGAATGGTCTAAGATCTGATAAGTACTTTGAAACTAGTCAGCTTTTAACACATCCTAAGGGAAACAATCAAATAGTTGAGAAAAAAGAAAGGGACTCAGGGCTAACCTTAATTTCCTTAGTTCATCTTCACACAACATATATTGAAAGCAACATTTAAAGATAAAATTCAGCTAAGACAAAAAGATGAGGGAACGCCAACATCCCTGTACTCAAACCAAATTCAATTATTTTCAAATAACATGGTTGAAAGAAAACATTTAAATAAAGATTTCTCAGCCAGAGAAGGTTACTGATATACAGTAGGTCCTAACCCTGTTTAAACTATTCTTTATAGTGGAAAATGAACCAATTTGAAAACAGAAACAAAATACAAGTTACAATGATAATAACATCACCATCAGCATAGACCAAGATCCCATAAATCAGCTTGTATTGATGCTTCAAACCAGTTACAATCTTCAGATCCAGTGTTTTAATCCATCTCTCTTCACAACCTAACCTATCTGCTACAAGTAGAGCTCCAAGAGCCAATGAAACCACTATTTACAACAGAAGTCTTCAGCTCAACTACATTACAATGCTTCAGCAATTACATTAACAACCAACCCCTCACTCATCTTCTACTGAAGTATTTATAGAAAGACGAGGAGGTAAGATTTGATGAAAAGATCTCAAATACAATCAATGCAGAATTAATGTCTTCTTGGCCCTTGGGGGCTCGAATAAAGAGACTATAGAGGTGTTTTACTGCATTAATCGTTTTACACTTATGAATTAAGCTCGATGGGAGCTTTTTGTTGACCTTTGAGGCTCTGTGTATCAATATGGTTGCTCTGTCAACATTCTTTCATTAAATCCTGGCAAAAGTAACTCTTCAACTGTTTCGAGGTAGAAATCTGATCTTGTTCAATAAATTTAGCCTCTGATTGAGCTTTTTGAGGCAATAGGTGGCACTGTGGTGGTTGAGGAATCAATTGGCCTCGGATATGGCGGTGGAGGCAATATGTCTGATAAACACTTTAGGTTTTTCCTTCAATCTGTGTTTTAGATCCGGGGATTAGGTGTTTGATAACTTTCTTAGCCTTAATCCCCACAAAACTGTCGACTAATCTACTGTGATCTGGCTTACTGTTGTCTTCAATCTCTGATACTCTTTTTCTGCATTGATTTTGACGGTTTTCTCTGTTGTGCAGGGCTGCGCAGGTGGGGAAAGGCATCAATGCCTGTGTAAACGTTGAAGAATACGTGAAGAGTAACTCTGTAAGTGATTCCCTGGAAAATATCGAAACATGGAGAGTCGTCACCCTCCTGGTCTGAAATTTCCTTAAAAACACGAACAAATGACTTTAAACCCTGCAAAAATACCAAAAAATGTTAAAAATCTGGTTTTATAGGTCATTCTGCTTTGGGGAATGTGCGGAGGAACGCGGGCCGTTGGATGGCATCATCCAACGGTCGAGATCAAATTTGGCTGTTCGTGGAAAAGAGTCGTGGAGAAATTAAACCCGGACCGTCGATCTACAGAGATCGACGGTAGAGATCGGGCAACGGAGAGTCAGCGGGAAGGAGGTTGACCGGGTGATGGAATCAGGGAAATGAATGTGAGCCGTCGATCTGCAGAGATCGACAGCGGAGATTAAATTTTGGTTGCACGGTGGATGAGTTAACGAGCGCGCATGTCTGTTAAAGGTCGAGCAGGTGAAGTGATCGGCAACCGTCAGATGGGAGGGCCCAGATCGGACGGTGGAGGTGGATTCCGCCGCGTGGTCTTGGTTCGAAGTTTAGCACGCGAAAAGAGGTGATGGCATGGCGGATTTGAAACAGCGGCGGGGAAACGTGTCGGCTAGCGTATGGAATCGCTGGCCGACGGGAGTAAACCACCTTGGCTCGGAAGGCGGGGAGGAATGGAAACCGGCGGTTTTCTGAAAAATGACGCGGGGGAAGGGGGGTCCACAGGTGAGGCGTGCTCCGCTCTGTTGGATCTGTGGAGCAGATCGACGGCCCCGGTTGATCTATCGCTTTACGGGCGGAAAACTTTGGAAAACAAAAATACCAAACCCATAAATCATGATTTTACAAAGGATTTTATTGATTTTTGGTGGAGAAATTTTGTATGAAGGGATAAGCGCCCTTTTGGCCTCGGGCGTGGTTCCAGCGCTCGGGATTATGGATAAAAAAGGGGGAGGGGCTTAGTCCGTGGGGGCTAAAAAACCTTTTACATAAGAATTATGTATTGTTCATGGTTTTTCAATGATTTTCCAAAGGACTTGAAGTTCCAATAAGGTTAAAAAGTGGGTTTTTATCCTCATAAATGAAATTTTATGAAGGGATAAGGGAAAAACATATGGTTTATAGGGATTTCATGGGAGAAAAGGAAATAGAGAAATGAGGTAATTTTGGAAGAAAGGGAGGGGGAGAAGGGGAATGCAGCAGTATTTGACTTGGATTTTTGCAGGATATCAGAGGTTTGAAAGAGGAAACAACTGTGAAGATTTAACCAGTAGTTTATGGATTCACCAAAAAGACTTCAAGCACCAACAATTTCAGGACTGAATTTGTTTCTTGAAGGCTGCAAAAAATATTTAGCCACCAGTTGATATGATAGAAAAATATAGGTGGCTAACAGTTTGCAGCATTGTTCCCCTTTTCCATTCATGTATTATTATTGAGTTGCAGTAGCTACACTGCAACTCCGACATTTTTGTATTTTATCATTTTGTACATGTATTGCAGCCAATCCTTCTAAGGATTGTTAGTTAGTTATTTTCAAGGGTTTAGAGCTTGCTCCCCTCATTTCTTGAGCTGATATTTATATATCATTATATTTTCATTTTACATATTGCAGTCTCCTCATGTAACCACTAGGGCATTATTGTATAGCAGTGTAATCTTTATTTTCCATGTACAATCTTGATTGAGGCTAACCTAGTCTATCTTGAGAGGTCTTTTCCTCAAGATTTGTATCTATATTTGTTGCTGCACTTTATAAATGATCAGCTATGCACTCTTCTTGTATCATATGATGTATTATTTCACTACTGTTCATTATTGAAGTTCAGGTGTTGTTGTAGCTCATCTCTTTTGAGCAAGATCTTCCCGAGGAAGAAATATTTGCATAGCTATAGGCAGAGTCTGAGAAAGGGCCAGATAGCCTCTGGTTTTCACCCTCTCTTTAGAGGTGACATAACTGGTAAAATCCCACTCAGTCCATCTCTGGCATAGCCTTGTTCATATTTCCAACAAAGGAATTATTCATTGGTGTAAAAGCTGCTGATTTCCATTTTAGAACATTACAACAGCACTGCAATCTTAGCTGAATGGCTAAAGAGAGCACAAGTCTAAACAGACCATATACAAAATAATAATCTAAAACATAACCCCATATGGCTGCCATCCTCTTCCTTTTATAAGTGATGATCTTCCTCACCCTTATTCCCACTCAATTAGGTCACTACTCCCATGCATTCAATATCCCTCCAAAACCACGTTGTCCCATCATGAATGACACTCCTCCGTAACAACATTGTTGATTTGGTCAAAGTTGACCCAATCTTCATGCTCCAGCCCCTTTTCACATCTAAGGGTCTTCAATCCAGCTTTTAATATGACCTCCATTCACACTAGGAGTGTCTTTATTCCTACTAAGGAGATTTATGGGTCTCCATACCCTCTTATTCCTCTATCTAAGAGAAAAATCAAAATTTAATATTCCAATTATTTGTGTGCTAATTTAGGAATATTACAGTCCTCCCCTTCCAAATGTTGCTTGTCCCCAAGAAACTATAAGGATAGAAATGAAGAGCCTCTCCTCTTCCTCATGTAGCATCCTCATATGATGAGTTCCTCCAAGGTACAAGATGTTGTCTCATCAATAAGTCTCCAAGTTTCTCCTCCCAAGTATGCAAGTTAGCTTTTGGTGACAATCCCAAATATCTATCATCATGAAAAAGTGAAATACCCATGGAGGCAAAAATATGCTGTCTAGAGGCCTTCTTGGGGCATGGAATCTGAAATATATTGGGAATCATCATTCCCATGTGAAGCTTCATCCCCAAGCTATCATCCACACAAAATGAGTCACCCTCCAAAATGGTAACTCATGGAAAAAATCCTCCACCTTAGGCTCCTGCAATGTAGGTGGGTTGCATAACTGAACATGATAGACCAAATGGCCTACCACACATTGTCTCTCTCTCCACTTATGAGAAGTGTAGATTTTTTGTTGAATTTTGGCTGCAATAATGTTTCCTTCATGAAGCAAAAAGGAAATTTGATCCTCAACGACCCACTCTTTGGTTCTTTCCCATACCATCCCATATAAAGTGATTATGACATTATCATCACATGGAATCCAAATGAGAGAGGTACTGAAGGTTTCATATAGTGCTGGAAGGTATCAACAGTCTCCCAAGTAGTTACAAAAAAGTTTTGATAATTGATGTTTCAGAACATAATATGTCAAGTTGTCTCCAAACAATTTCCTAGTTGTGCATGTCGTCTGATCTACTAGTAAATAGTAAATGTCATTTTCTATCAACTGAGAATACAGGAAATAGTATAAAACTTCATCAAAGCCATACAATAAATGGCTATCTCCAACATAGATTTTGGTCCCAAAATGACCATGAAGCCCAAATAGAGGTTTTCCCTCTTGTGGAGCAATGTACTTAATAGAAATGGCAAGAGAATGCAAATAATGTGTTAGATAATCAATAAGTGCAAAAACACAACCCTTACCTTGTACTGAGAGTAGGTTGGTAATAATATCCATGAATGAGCCCCCCATAATGGTATGAAATATCTCCATGAAAAGGAATGAACTATGTGCTGCATGCAACATCTTCTCCCTATGCTTGGAGATCCAAGTCAAGAAGATCATATCATGGTAATAGATGTCTCCATCCACTACCCCATCACTCTCATCTCCTACTTGTCCATCAAGTGCATCATATGTGAAGTGATCATGGGAACACTCCATCAAAAAACCCAAGCTCCCAAGTGACAGTGTTGTTGGCCTTTGTAATAAGGCTCCTGTCATCTCATAGCTCCATTATTTGACATGCCAAATTTCAAAGTCATCTAACATAATTCTTCTATGTATGGGGGATTCCTTCCAAAGTGGAAGTACCTCCTAATCCTCTGAGGCTAAGGAGTAGCCTCTTTTCACCATGATGGTGCCATCACCTACTCCTACACCATCATGCAAAGTATGGGAGAAAATAAGCCCATACTCTCCCAAGAGTTTCCAAAGGAAAAACAACTCTTGTTGCCTCCCCACACCATCACCATATAAACCATGGAGCAACAACATGATGGTTGAAATGAAATATATCACATCACCCAAATACACCCAAACTCCTTGCTTCCATATGATGGAAGTTCCATGCCAAGTCCCAACCATTAGTACACCTTTTGGAATAGGATATGCTACATGATGGCCAAACTCTTTCAAGAGTAGCCAACACAACCTTTCCTTTTGTTGCCCTGTGTCATATATCTGTAAGTGGATTTCCAGCCTCCTGCTCATCAATGTCACCAATCCAACCAATGGTGAGTGTCTATCATCATGCTAAAAATTTGCATCCATCCAATGGAGAATACCATCCTCCCAAATCAGATTTATATCTTTGCATTTCATGGGATGTTGAAATGAAATCTCCTGTAGATCTCCAAATGAACCACTCATCAATGACCAAGTTGATCCCATAAGGATCCAAATATACTGAAGGAAAAATCTTCTCACTGAGTAGTGAAGTGCTCATCAGGAAACATCCATCATAACAATGGAAGATAACATTGCTCTCATCAACCATCTGCCTATCCCCTGTTACACATGTAGAATGGTCATTGGAATGCTCCAATAATGGTTGGGAAACCAACTCTGTTGAATCCTTATTTGAATTGAGAAGGGGGGGGGGGGGTTAATTAGTTTAACACATACATAAGCTTTTTAAAATTTTCATCAGCTTATTGACAGCTTAATTTTATAACCAACTTTAATATGTGAATAGTTTTAATATGTTGCAGCAAGTATTAAATTAATGTGACACCAAACTTATTATGAGAGCAACAAACATTAGGCAGATTGGGTAAATCATATCAACACATAGGCAACACACATAGAGACATTAGATATAAGTGGAAACCCATAAAGGGAGAAAACCACATCTTATTATTGTTGTGATGCAAAGGCAAGCTCCAACTCCCTCTCACCACTGTTTTTCTGCAGGCACCAACCTACAGGAGGCTCCAACCTCAGTCAGCTACAACTGACAACTATCAAGCTTCAACTTGATAGGGAAGCTCCAACATGCTCAATTTATCAAAAGAAATGGTTGCTAATTTACCTCATATATCAGCTCTATTCTGTAGCATCTCTTTCTGCTCCTCTCTTCCTTGTCTTCTCTGCCTCAATTTTCCATGCTCTGTGTTTTTTATCTTTATTCTCTCTAACCTCTCTATGCATATCAAGATGATGTTATTTATAGAGATTTTATTATGACTGTCTGTATTCCTCAGTGAATTCGAAATGAATAGCCATACCTCTTAGCCCTCTTCCTTTTCATTTCTTTTCCAACTTACTCAGAAAACTATAGCTGTATGTACTAATTTTAATATTACAATGGGAATTTTGTTTTCTTCTGGAGACTTTCCAATGCATCAAAAACAATATAAACCAATAAAAAATGTATGCATTTAGTTAAAATGAGGATTACAAATCAACTTATTAAGTTTTGGATCACTGTGTTTGTCTTTTCTGTGACTGTGTTTGTCCTTTTCGGCTCTGTTTGGTCTTTAGTTCACTGTCGCAGTGTCACTAACATATATATATGTAACTGTGCTTTTGATATATCACAATTCAACTCTTGGCATGATAATGAAGTGTTTTAAACATATAAACTACCCCTTTATGTTACACAAATCAATTCACAGAGAACTTAATTAAAATGCCTTTTAATACTTAAAATGCCCTTTCGGGCCCACTCGCCAAGCTTGTTTTATTCTCCAATGCAATGTATCACCTTTCGAATATTTCTGATTGTGATTATTCGCAATTGTGACTTCCATTTATATGTTCCAATGCTCTGCTCCTTCTCCGATGTGATCAATCACTGTTCACTTTGAAATGTCGATGCGATGAATCGCTCCAACGCGACGTATCACCTTTTGAATATTTCTGATTGCGATTAATCACAATCGCAACTTCCATTTATATGTTCCAATGCTCTGTTCCTTCTCCGATACGATCAATCACTGTTCACTTTGAAATGTCGATACGATGAATCACTCTGATACAATTTAAGTCAGAATTCAAACAGATATAAGTCTCATCGTTTATAAGTGAATCGGGTCCGCTGCTTCAATCAAAACTTTTGTTAATCTGTTCCTCTGCCATTGTTTTCTCCGATGCGATACTTGAGGGTCCCACCATGTGGTACTTCGTTTGTAAAACCAGGAGATAGAACCTTTGGTTATTTTGATCTCATGCTCAATAATATAATACATATGCTTTTTATTATACCTTTGGTCCCTTTTCCATAAAGCGCTACATATAAATATATATATGCTTTGGACCTTTGTATATAAGGTGCAACATATGTAACGCACTGCATATATATAAGCTTCCACTTCAGATTTAATGTATCCTCCAGCTTGGGTTAAGATTCTTGGAATTTTATGTAGGGGTCCCACACTTAATATACAAACATATCAACCCTTCAGCATTTTCTTCAATGGTTAATTACTAACCATTAACGCAATACTTCAATTGGGCCCACCACAACTTATATCACATATACAATGTTTTATATGTCTTGTATTATAATCTTGCTCCTTATTTAATACAACGCTCACACTATATTGAACCCTTTTGTGATATTTCATACTCTCCATACTATATTCGCGTATACTACCTCCTTTGTCATATTTCAACCATTATACCATGTAATTCAACCTACATTCAGCCCATTATATATATCAACATATATTAATATAATTTATAACCTCCGCCTATTCATTAACTTTCACAACACAGAATACACAATCATTCACATAATACTTTGGCTCT
This sequence comes from Pinus albicaulis, assembly GCA_034641835.2. NCBI lineage: Eukaryota > Viridiplantae > Streptophyta > Pinopsida > Pinales > Pinaceae > Pinus > Pinus albicaulis. Next base: position 802,806,393 of record CM076570.1, on the reverse strand, counting down.
GCAGCTCTGACTGTCGGACCCACATCGTTGGTTCTCTTCCCCGCACCTTCACCTTTGATCGGACGGTCAATTTTATCTCGTGCACCAACTGAGCTTTGGACCCCCATCCAATGGACGACGCGCAATATTGCACAACTTAAATGCTCGCTTCATAATTCTCCAAAATCACGCGAAAAAGGTTGTATTTGGAAACAGCCTGAGGACAAGTGTCCTTCAATGACATATATCGTGTTCATTTTGGTAATACTACTTACCACTTCAATTCTCGTGCGAACCCACTAGTTTTTGAGTGCCTGTTTTACTATTCACACTTAGGGTTCTGCTTACATTCATGGTTCTACTTCAATAAAGAATTTTGCGTGTTCATTATATACTTATACTTATAGTCTCTGTTTAAAATTTTATTTCTTATTTCTTCAGCTCTTGAATATATTAACCCTGTTTCAATGTTACATTAATACAACGCTACCAATGCTACCATAAGGTTTATTCCCCTTATACACAGAGCCTCGGTTCCTTCCTTTTTGCACGATTCCGCATCTCCTACATTGTATTTATTTCTTATTACTGTACATATCCTGTCACTATATTTCTATTGCTCTGCAAAATTTTCACTCTTGTCACTATATTTTCCTTAGCCTCTGCTACTGTCCTTTGTCTGTCTCTGCCTCTGCTACCTCATTTTCCATCAATGAAAACATTTCCAATAGTCTCCCCCTTTGGCATTGATGGCAATACACTTCCTCTGTTTGCCTTTTTTTTTGGGGGGGGGAACCTTTCTTCTGTTGCTCGCTTTTCCTCCCCCTATAACATCAATGGCAAGGGGTTGCTTATTTCTCAGTGTACTTTTAACTCTTGGCCATGTTGCACTGATCTTGAGGACTTGTTTCATTCTTTCCTTGCTAACTGATCTCCCCCTGGAATGATATTTTGGTTTATGTTCTCCCTGTGGAATGATGCTTTCTCTTCATATCAGAGAGTAGCATCTATAGATAGTACCCCTATTCTACCTCTCAAATACTCAAATGGTTCTCTTGCAAGAGGTTTGGTAAATATATCTGTTTTTTGTTCTTTTGTTGGCACATACTCCAGTTTCGCTACCTTCTGAGCTACTTGTTCTTGGAGAAAATGATACTTTATTGGGATATGTTTAGTTTTTGAATGAAGCACAGTATTTTTTGATATGCTTATAGCACTTGTATTGTCACATTTGATAGAGATAGGTTCATCAATTCCTGCCTTCATGTCTTGGAGTGTTTGCTTCATCCACATGACTTGTGTACATCATGCTGCTACTGCTATGTATTCTGCTTCTGCTGTAGATAGAGAAATATATGCTTGTTTCTTGCTTAGCCATGCCACCAGACTTTTTCCTAGATAGAATGCACCTCCACTTGTGCTTTTCCTATCATCCACACAACTGGCCCAATCTGCATCTGTGTATGCTTTCAAAGTGAAGTCTTTTCCTTTTGGATACCACAGCCCAAACTGTATTGTTCCTTGTAGATATCTAAATATTCTTTTGACTGCTAGAAGATGATTTTTCTTTGGTGCTACTTGATATCTAGCCACAAGTCCTACTGCTAGCATGATGTTTAGTCTTGATGCTGTCAGGTATAGCAGACTTCCTATCATGGATCTGTAGAGTCTTTGATCTATATCAGCAGATCCATCATCAGCACATAGTTTGCATCCCGTGATCATGGGAGTTGACACAAGTTTGCAATCTTCCATTTTGAACTTTTTCAACATTTATTTTAAGTATTTTTCCTGTGAGATGAATGTACCTGTGTTATTTTGCTGAATTTGAAGTCCTAAATAGAAACTGAGCTCTCCAATCATAGACATCTCAAACTCTGATTTCATCTCCTTAGCAAACCCTTTTGCTAGTTCATCTCTGTTTCTTCCAAACATAATGTCATCAACATATACTACAAAAATCAGGAGTTCATTTTCATGGGATTTTATGTATAGATTGTTGTCTACTCAACCTCTCTTAAAGCCTTGTTTTTGCAAATACTTATCCAGTCTTGAGTACCAAGCACGAGGAGCCTGTTTCAGTCCATATAGAGCCTTCTTTAGTCTGCACACATAGTCTTCTTTGTCTGTTAAAGAGAAACCTTCTGGTTTTTCCATGTAGACTTCTTCTTCTAGATCTCCATTCAGAAATGTAGATTTTACATCCATTTGATATACCTTGAAGTCTTGGTAGCATGCAAAGGCCAGAAACATTCTGATAGCTTCCATTCTGGCTACAGGGGCAAATGTTTCATCGTAATCAAGTCCCTCGATTTGTGAATATCCTTTGCAGACAAGTCTGGCTTTATTCCTGATTACCTGTCCTTGCTCATTCATTTTATTTTTGAATACCCATTTTGAGCCTATGACATTTTTCTCAGTGGGTCTAGGAACTAATTCCCAGGTATTGTTCTTCTCAATTTGGTCCAATTCTTCATTCATAGCATTCACCCAATACTTTTCCTTGTTGGCTTCTTCAAACTTCTTTGGCTCTATTTGTGATAACATGGCTATGTATACCTCTTCTGTCTGTTCAGTTAGCTACCTTCTTGTCTAGACCCCTACTCTTTTGTCTCCAATGATTTGATCTTCTAGATGGTTCTTTTGTGTGTACCTTGAGGGGGCTTTCGAGCTCATTTCAACATTTTCTGTTGTCTTGCTTGTTTCATCATCATCTTGGTTTTCTTCTTCATGGTTGTCTGAAGGACTGCTGCAGTCTATACGTCTTGTATTGTTTGGAAGTTCTTCATCAAATCTCACTTCAATGCATTCTACAATTTTTCAAAGAGTCTTGTTGTAGCACCTGTACCCTTTACTTTTGGATGCATATCCTAGAAATATCCCTTCATCTTCTCTTGCATCAAATTTCCCAAGGTTTTCATCATTATTCTTTATGTAACACTTGCTTCCAAATATTCTAAAGTGCTTGATTGAAGCTGGTTTACCATCCCATAGTTCATAGGGAGTCTTGTCACTGTTTGACCTTAAATGAGCTTTGTTAAGGATATGCATGGTTGTGTGTACTGCTTCCACCCAGAAGGTTTGAGGAATATTACTCTCTTGCATCATGGCTCTGGAAATTTGCTATACAGACCTGTTTTGTCTCTCTGCTACTCCATTTTGCTGAGGTGTCCCTGCAATAGTAAATTTTTTCCTTATCCCATGTTCATTGCATAGGTCTGCAAAGTCATAATCTGTGAACTCACCTCCTCTGTCTAATCTGATGCATTTTAGCTTGCATCCTATTTGATTTTCTGCTAAAGCTTTAAATATTTTGAATTTCTCCAGAGCTTCCGATTTATTCTTAAGAAATGCAACCCATGTCATTCTGGAGAAATCATCTATTATTAGCATGAAGTAGGATTCTCCACTTGGTGTTTTCGTTCTTACAGGTCCACACAGGTCCATGTGCATAAGCTAGAGTGGTCTTCTTGTTGATAAATCATCTTTGGCCTTGAATGATGTGCGGGTCTGTTTTCCCAATTGACAAGATTTGCATATGGTATTGGAAGGCCTTTTCATTTATGGCATGTCTCTGACAGCTTTCTTCTTGCTCAGTCTGATGATATGATCAAAGCTAAGATGTACCAACCTCTAATGCCATAACCATGACTCCTCAAGTTTGCTAAGATGGCATGCTTCACCTTCCTCTTTCACTATGCAAACATTACTCTCTGTTTGGACACCTTTGAGCATATTATTTCCTGTGGTGCTTGATCTGACTTCACAGTCTTGTGCTCTGAAAAGAAATTCACAGACTTTATCACACATTTGACTGACACTCAACAAGTTTTCTTTCAGCCCATCTACAAATAGTAGATCTTGGGCCTTTCCTCTCCCATTATCTAGGATGACTGAGCCTTTTCCTTTGATTTTTCCTGATTTATCATTGCCAAAAGTAACATTGCCAGATTTCTTTTCATCAAAAGTTATAAACTTGCTTCTGTCTCCAGTCATATGTTTTGAGCAGCCACTGTCCAAATACCACTGGATTTTCAAGTCTTGAACTATTAGAGCCAAGTCACATTTACTCACCTTCTTTTTCCACTGGAAACATCCTTTTTTTTGGTATCTGTTGTGATATGATGAACTACATCTTCTGAGAGGACATTTGGAAGGCATATGTCCAATTTTATTGCATACACAACATTTGATTATGGTTTTTGCAGAATTGTGAGTATGAGTAAAATTTCCTTGATTCATAAACCTCCTTGAGGTGTTGACCATACATCTTTGTCCATATTTTCTGCACTCAATGATTTTATGGCCAAATTCCTTACAATAAAAATAGTAACCATAGAAACAATTTGCATACCTGATGTGAGGTTGTCTTCTCCATTTGTTTTCTTGAGGCAGTCTCTTCACTGTTTTCATCTTTTGCTGGTTTGAATTACTCCTTCTTGTATGACAGTATGCAGCAATGTGTCCCAGCTTGTGGCAGACATAGCAGGTAGCATTTTTCATAGGAGGGAAGAATCTCCTTTGATGGCTTCCAAATTTGACATACTCAGGGGTATATGATCCTTTTTCTATTGTCTTAGTACTTATTGAATTCTTTGTTATTAGAGGTTTCTTCTGATCTCTGTCTCCCTCATTACATGTTTCTTCTTTTGTAGGAATTATTTGAGTTGCTTCATCAGTCTTCTTTGCTTTAACAAAAATAATATTTTTGTTTTCCTTTTCTTTGCTTTTACTTGATTCTCCTTCATAGCCTAGTCTAGTTTTTATAAGAGGAGATCTCTGAGCATCCAGAATTTCATTCAACTTACCAGAGCTTGTTGTTTGAGAAGAATTTGTAGACACTTTCCTTTGAGCATTTTCTAATTTATTCCTCAGACATACTACTTCTTCTTCCAGCTTCTCTTGTTCTTGAGTTTTATCCTTGATTTGCTGAAGTAACATGTCTTCTATCTTCTTGGCTTCTTCAAGCTCTACCTTCAGCTGCATGAGGACTTCTGAATTTTTCTCTTCTCTTACATACTTGAGGAGAATTTCCTTTTGTTTTCTGCACTACAGTTTGAGTCTGTCAATCTCCCCTAGGGCACTTCTTAGCTCCCCCTCAAGGTCAACTTCACCTTATTCTTCATCTTCTAGCAAGAGTCCTTCAAGTTATTCTATGGCCACTAGTAAAAATTCAGAGGTTCCTTCTTCACTTGAGGGTTCATCTGAGTCTTCAGATGCACTGCTGTCTTGTTGAGCATAGAAGGATTTTCTGCTGAATTTCTTTCCTTTCTTCCAGTTCTTTGATGTATTTTTCTCTGATTCTTGAGCCTGATTCCTTACTTTCTTGTGAGGACACTTAGCAACATATTGTCCAACTCTTCCACAATTAAAGCATTTGAAAGGAAGTTTACCTTTGTATTTACTTGAGCCTCTATCTAGTTTCTTGACAAATTTAGCCTCTTCTTCATTAGAGCAGGAGCATATGTCTTCCTTTTCTTCTTTCTTCTTTTCTATTTTAAAGGATGCCTCCCTCGTACTTGGCTTCTTCTGTGGGAGCCTCATCTCATATGCTGTTAGATTTCCAAGTAGCTGGTTCATGGTCAAGGTTTTCCAATCAGTTGTTTCTTCTATTGCAGACACCTTGGGGTTAAAACTAGGTGGAAGAGATCTTAGAATCTTTTGTACAATTACACTTTCTGGTATGGTTTCTCCAAGAGCTTTCATATTGTTAAAAATTTCTGCAACTCTTAGGAAGAAGCTGCCAACATCTTCATCACCATTCATTTTTAAATTTTCAAACTGAGCTTTATATACTTGAATTTTGGCTATCTTTACCTTTTTATTTCCCTCATGGATGTTCTCAAGAGTATCCCACATATCTTTGGCAGTCTTACTGTGCATTATTTTGATTAATTCAACCTCATAAAGTCCACTTAAGATTGCATTCATGGCCTTTGCATTTGCTACAAATTCTTGTTTAGCTTCTCTCTCTAGGTCAGTTGCCTTTGGGGCATATCTGAATTCCACAGCAGCCCAAACCTCTATTCCTAGAGACATTATGTATGCTCTCATTCTGATTTTCCAGAAGGCATAATTAGCACCGGTGAAAAAAGGGGCTTTATTGGTTGAGCTTCCTTCTTGACTAGCCATCCTGGGGACCTAGGATCTCCTTTCAGTGGTTAAACTGGTACAAAGGAACCTGGCTCTGATAACAATTGTTGAATCCTTAGTTAAACTGAGAGGGGGGGGGGGGTGAATCAGTTTAACACATACATAAGATTTTTAGAATTTTCAGCAACTTATTGACAGCTTAATTTTATAACCAACAGTCTTAATATGTTGCAGCAAGTATTAAATTAATGTGACACCAAACTTATTATGAGAGTAGCAAACATTAAGCACATTGGGTAAATCATATCAACACATAGGAAACACACATAGAGACAACAGATATAAGTGGAAACCCATAAAGGGAGAAAACCACATCTCATTATTGTTGTGATGCAAAGTCAAGCTCCAACTCCCTCTCACCACTATTTTTCTGCAGGCACCAACCTACAGCAGGCTCCAACCTCAGTCAGCTACAACTGACAACTATCAAGCTTCAACTTGATAGGGAAGCTCCAACTTCCTCAATTTATCAAAAGAAATGGTTGCTAATTTACCTCAGATATCAGCTCTGTTATGTAGCATCTCTTTCTTCTCCTCTCTTCCTTGTCTTCTCTGCCTCAATTTTCCATGCTCTGCGTTTTTAATCTTTATTCTCTCTAACCTCTCTATGCATATCAAGATGATATTATTTATAGATATTTTCTTATGACTGTCTGTATTCCTCAGGGAATTCGAAATGAATATCCATACCTCTTAGTCCTCTGCCTTCTCATTTCTTTTCCAGCTCACTCAGAAAACTATAGCTGTATGTACTAATTTTAATATTACAGTGGGAATTTTTTTTTCTTCTGGAGACTTGCCATTGCATCACAAACAATATAAACCAATAAAAAACGTATAAATTCAATTACAATGAGGATTAAAAATCAACTTATTAAGTTTTGGATCACTGTGTTTGTCCTTTTCGGCTCTGTTTGATCTCCTGTTCACTGTCACAGTGTAACTGACATATATATATGTAACTGTGCTTTTCATATATCGCAATTCAACTCTCGGCATGATAATGAAGTGTTTTTAACATATAAATTGCCCCTTTATGTTACACAAATCAATTCATGGAGAACTTAAGTAAAAGACCTTTTAATACTTAAAATGCCCTTTCGGGCCCACTCGCCATGCTTGTTTTATTCTCCGATGCGATGTATCACCTTTTGAATATTTTCGATTGTGCTTAATCGCAATCGTGACTTCCATTTATATGTTCCGATGCTCTGCTCCTTCTCCGATGTGATCAATCGCTTTTCACTTTGAAATGCCGATGTGATGAATTGCTCCGATGCGACATATCACCTTTCGAATATTTCCGATTGCGATTAATCACAATCGCGACTTCCATTTATATGTTCCGATGCTCTGTTCCTTCTCCGATGCGATTAATCACTATTCACTTTGAAATTCTGATGCGATGAATTGCTCTGATGCGATTTAAGTTGGAATTCAAACAAATATAAGTCTCATCGTTTATAAGTGAATCGGGTTTGCTGCTTCAATCGGAACTTTTGTTAATATGTTCCTTTGCCATTATTTTCTCCGATGCGATACTCGAGGGTCCCACCATGTGGTACTTCGTTTGTTTTAAAACCAAGCGATATAACCTTTGGTTCTTTTGATCTCGCGCTCAATAATATAATACATATGCTTTGTATTATAACTTTGGTCCCTTTTCCATAAAGCGCTACATATAAATATATATATATATATATACAAATATATATATATATATGCTTTGGACCTTTGTATATAAGGCGCAACATATGTAACGCACTGCATATATATAAGCTTCCGCTTCATCTTTAATGTATCCTCCAGCTTGGGTTAAGATTCTCAGAATTTTATGTAGGTGGTCCCACACTTAATATACAAACATATCAACCCTTCAACATTTTCTTCAATGGTTAATTACTAACCATTAATGCAATACTTCAACTGGGCCCACCACAAATTATATCACATATACAATGTTTTATATGTCTTGTATATAATCTTACTCCTCATTTAATACAACACTCACACTATATTTAACCCTTTTGTGATATTTAATATTCTCCATACTATATTCGCATATACTACCTCCTCCATCATATTTCAACCATTATACCATGTAATTCAACCTGCATTCAACCCATTATATATATCAACATATATTAATATAAGTTATAACCTCAGCTTGTTCATTAACTTTCACAACACGGAATACACAATCATTCACATAATACTTTGGCTCCGCATCTCTGACTATAGTACCCACATCCTTGGTTCTCTTCCCCACACCTTCACCTTTGATCGGACGGTCAATTTTCTCTCACGCACCAACTGAGCTTTGGACCCCCATCCAACGGACGACGTGCAATATCGCGCAACTTAAATGCTCGCTTCACAACTCTCCGAACTCACGCAAAAAAGGTTTTATTTGGAAACCGCCTGAGGACACGTGTCCTTCAATGACATATATGATGTTCATTTTGGTAATACTTCTTACCACTTCAATTCTCGTGTGAACCCACTGGTTTTTGAGTGCCTATTTTACTGTTCACACTTAGGGTTCCGCTTACATTCATGGTTCCACTTCAATAAAGAATTTCGCGTCTTCGTTATATACTTATACTTATAATCTTTGTTTAAAATTGTATTTCTTATTTCTTCAGCTCTTGAATATATTAACCCTGTTTCAATGTTATGTTAATACAATGCTACAAACGCTACCATAAGGTTTATTCCCCTTATACACAGAGCCTCGGTTCCTTCCTTTCTGCACGATTGTGCATTTCCTGCACTGTATTTATTTCTTATTACTGTACATATCCTGTCACTATATTTCTGCTGCTCTGCCAAATTTGCACTCCTGTCACTGCATTTTCCTTAGCCTCTACTATTGTTCTTTGTCTGCCTCTGCCTTTGCTTCCTCTGTTTCCATCAATGACAAAATTTCCAACAAACTCATCACTGCTGCTCAATGACAGTGCTGCTGGTCTCCATGATGGTGCATCTACTGTCTTAAGATCATGCACAATGTTGAACACATAGTTCATTGCATTGTTTAGGAAAATAATTATCCTATCCTCCAAAAATCTACACTCCAACCCCAAGAGTTGTATGCAGCTCAATAATGAATAACTAGGATGATTGTATATCTCCTCCTTGAACAAATCAAGTGTCCTCAGCGCAATGATAGTCTACTGCTCCAAATTAGCAATGTGCTTTGACCCTAGGTCATGCATTTTCCCCGACATCATGTTTCCATAATCCTCTATATAATGTTCTGAAATAACAGGAAATGGAAATATGTGCATACCTTGGTAAAGCTTGGGAACATCTTGTACTGATATAAGCGTTCCTTCCTCCGTTGTGATGTCTTCCCCAACTACTGATGATGATGAATGCTCCTCTAGGTTTCATCAATGCTGGTACACGTCTCCTCCTCCTCATGCATCTACAGAATAGTACATGGGACTCTAAATGTTAAGAGATCAAGACCACTTTACAAAGGTGCAAGTGCTATTTTTCCTGATGCAAGTGCTCCTACAACAAGTGGTGGTGGAAGTTTCTTCTCCTTTGATTTCTTCTTGTCAAACTTCTTGATCAACCTTTGAGTGAAATTTGTGTATGTAGTCACTCTTGCATGAATCAAATGGTTGAACCACCAAATGTTTGCTTCACCCTCAATGTGCAATGCTACAATCTCAACATCTTATCTCTCTACTACTGGATGTAGCTGAAAAAATGCATCCAACTTCATTCTCCAAGCTCTTGCTGTACATGTGGATGGCCCATCAAATGTAGGTAATATATATCTATTGTTGCAAGGTCTTCTTTCTTCTTTGAAATGAATGAACTGTGGGAGAGTTAGACTCTCCTTGAAAGCTCTAGGTTGAGACTCATATTCTGCAAGATACTCACTTAGAATCTCATGATCTAAGTGCCCTCCATCTCCATGCCTCTTGTCTTTTCCTTCAAAAGGAAAGGGCATAGCAAGTTTTTTGGAGCCTTATGCAATACTGGTTCTTCTTTTTGTTGATAGGAAGTACATGGACCTTCCTCATCTTGAAACACTAGTGCAGTTTCATTGCTTCTCTCTAATTTTATTTTCTTGACCTCCTTGGTGAGGTCCCTCTTAGATCTGAAAAGATATGAGATAAAACTCATTCTTTCCATCATTTCGATCTCTTTCTCCCTCTTCTTATTCTCCTGATAGCATAATGGTTGAGATCCATAGGCTGAGCCAAGACTATGCTATGATACCATTGTAATATTCCCAAATGGGAAACGCAGGAATATAATGCATAAAACTATAAATATCAAGGTAAATCAACACATCAACAATGGAGACCAATATGGAGCCATAACATTATGTATAAGAACATCAAATAAATACAACTAGTGAGGCATAAATCATATGAAATGAGGAAACAAGCCTCCCATAAAAAATCACTGCCAATTATGAGCTATTGCTACAATACAAAATGCCAGAGCGCCACTACAACGCAGTCATATTAAGCATAACTACAGTTGGACATCATACAATGATATAAAAATATTGATTTAGGCCACAATGGATACTACACATATAGATTTGGGCACTAGATCAGCTTTCCAAGACAACTCAAGAGGGTTTCTAGAAAATGCACACAATGTGCCAATGTAAGCTACAGCCCTAGGGATGAAGGTATGTTGCAAAAATAGAAATGAGAAGATATGGCTGAAGCTGATGTAGACCCTACAAATATTCTCCAATAGATCCTCCGGATGAAAGAATGGTTGCTCCACTAAAGAAATCACCTCCCAAAACATCTACTGCAACCTCCCCTGCAACTCCTCACTAAAATACCACAGATCTAGACTGAAATTGCTCTGTAGGGGATAAGTACTCCTTGGCTTGGTGCCAAATATGTCAATAAAGCCCAAGGGGATTCTTTACAGGCCTTTCAATGGAAGGAAACCTTCCTCCACTAGAAAACTAGCTTTGAATTCACCCAAGATAATTCTCCACTGTTGCACCCTGCAACACAACACAAATCTCAACAAAATCTACACTATAGAACCAAGATGGAGCTTGGCTTGATGCCAGATAGTGGAAGATGTAGTGCAATACCCTCCCAAGAAGCCTCTCAAGGAAAGAGGTGGGATTACTGACTGAGAACACCCTGTGATAAACAACACCACAATATTAGCTGAACAATTGAAGAGAGCACAAGTCTAAACATAACATATACAAAATAATAATCTAAAACATAACCCCATATGGCTGCCATCCTATTCATTTTATAAGTGATGAGATTCCTCACCGTTGGTCCCACTCAATTAGGTCACTACTTCCATGCATTCAATCTCCCTCCAAAATTGCGTTGTCCCATCATGAATGCCACTCCTCCATAACAACACTATTGATTTGGTCAAAGTTGACCCAATCTTCATGCTCCATCCCCTTTTCACATCTAAGGGTCTTCAATCTAGCTTTTAATATGACCTCCATTCACACTAGGAGTGTCTTTATTCCTACTAAGGATATTTATGGGTCTCCATACTCTCTTATTCCTCTATCTAAGAGAAAAATAAAAAGTTAATATTCCAATTAGCTATGTGCTAATTTAGGAATATTACAACATGCCAATGTTAGGAAGAGGAAAATCTTGCTGCAATCAGATTTCATGTTGGATTCCTCTTTTGGGAGGAAATCCTTAAGGTTCTTGAAACATCTCATAATACTGGTTAACAACTGTTTGGTAAATTTAGTGTGTCCTAAATTGCTACATTAATTTGTCAATTCGGGATTCGTAAGCTGACGAAGTGTGGCGCACTATATGTGCAAGATAACCTATCTCTTACTTTTTGTCGTTTTTGGTTTTTTTTCTTTTTATCTTGGTTGGTTTCCTAATGTGAGATGGAAATTCTAAAATACAAGTATGGTTATGATTGTTCAAGGCAATGATGTCCTTTATAATGATTTACCAAACTTCAAACTTCAAAAGGATTTTGAAACATACAATGACAAAATTAAAAGGAAATGAAAATGTGCCACTATTCTAGTTAAACAAACAGTGAACTATTGATCATGAAAACCATTACCCTTGCTGCTGTCTAAACACAAAAGAAACTGTACTCAAAGAAAATATTGCAAGTAAAGTAAAACTAAAATCAAATTACATAAACTCATATTCTGACCCCCCACCATTAGTCTCGCCATGGCTTTCGGAGGTAATCATAAACAACTTGAGCAGTCTGATATCTAATTTGCAGAAAAATAAACTAATATCAAATTACACACTCATACTTCAATCCCTCACCATTAGTCTCGCTATGGCTTTCGGAGGTAACTGATAATGACATGAGCAATTTAATATCTATCTTGCAGAAAAGTAAACTAATATCAAACTATACACTCATACTTCAATCACTCACCATTAGTCTCGCTATGGCTTTCGGAGGTAACTAAAAATGACATGAACAGTTTAATATCTAACTTGCAGAAAAGTAAACTAATATCAAACTACACACTCATACTTCAATCCCTCACCATTAGTCTCGCTATGGCTTTCGGAGGTAACTGAAACTGACATGAACAGTTTAATATCTAACTTACAGAAAAGTAAACTAATATCAAACTACACACTCATACTTCAATCCCTTACCATTAGTCTCGCTATGGCTTTCGGAGGTAACTGAAAATGACATGAGCAATTTAATATATAATCTAACTACTAAAGCAAATGTGCAAGACTGAAATAAACAAAACAGTGCTGGAATTAAACAAAAACTAAGAAAAGTAAATTAGCAGAAGGACAATATTGATTCCATGTCATTAGTCATTATAAAAAGATGTACAAATGCCTGGGCTGCCTATTATAATCTGAAACAAGAACACTGATCAGTTAACAACAACATAAAACATAAAAGATTATGGACAGAAGTAAAATGTAAAGCATGAAAGATTATGGACAAAGATAAAACGTAAATACCATGAAAGATGTAATGTATATACACGTGAATGACTATGGCACAATGAACTTAAAGAAATGAAACATGAAACTATACAGTAATACACAAAACCTCAGCTTGTGCAGGGGCCCTCTGCACAATCCTCGGGAAGCAGCTTTCAAATACGAATTATGCTTATGAACAGAGCCTTCTCATATATTGAAATGCGGTCATAACAGAGAAATAATGTCACAGCACAATGGCGACGCAATTACATTACAGAGCTAACTATTATGCGTATGAGAACGCATTATTTATAACTGAAGGTGATATAACTAATTCCCTAAAGTCTGTGCTGATAGAAGACACGTGAACCATCACGTCCAGAGATCTAGCATCATGGCCGCCGTGAGGAGTAAATCTATGAAGAGTGGCTGTTGGATTCAGCTTATGGAGCCGTTTATAGGTGTTGACATATCTCCCATGATTTAGAAACGGCCACGCAAATCTCCACGTGATGAGAAACAGAGTTCTGTCACCGTGGGACTCTTCGATTGACCACCACTTGGCCACCTTTGACCACAGCCTTCTTAGGTGAATTCGACTGAGCCAATAGGACACGATCCATGTCCACGTCATTTCTAACTTGCCCATGTGGCTATATTTTCCTGAAGACACCTGCAATATAGATTTTAACAAAATGGCTGCGGAAAGTTGCAGCAGCTGCGGAAAGTGGCAAGATTCCGCAGCTAAATGAGCAAAAATATAAATCAAATAGCAGACACAAAACATAGTCAAAAACCATTTTAGATGCTTTTTTACAATTAATATGCAATGATATTGATGACTTAGAAGGTCCAGGTGAATGAAAAAGGTATAGAAAGGTGTATAAGAAAGATGTAGATTTGAGACTCAACATACCCCCACTGTGAAGGTGTTGCATGTCCTCATGCAACCAAAATTTTGATAATCCTTCTTCAATTCATATGCCGTGATACTTCAGCCAGTACATCCAGTCCTCTCCTCCTCTTCCTTGGTGCTGCTAACATCCTGGGCTTCTTCATTAAGCATCTGAATTTGATATTAACCAGTGCTCTACTTAACTTCTGGCATTTCTTCTTCAATTTCCTGTTCTTTTTCTGCCATAGTCCCAGATGTAGCATGGTATTGTCATGAATGATCTTGTCCAGTTTTCTTTGTTCCTTCAATGCCTCATTTTCATTTTAATGTGTCTATTTAAAACCTCCAACTCAAAGACTTCTTGTTTCAATGATTGGACTAGATCTTCTTATGTTGTGTGAGGCTGAGTGGATGAAGTACTGGGACCCGTGGCTGCTCTTTCTAAAGATTCTATATAATCATACACTTCTTGCTACTTTGGGTCTATCTCAGGTGTCGTTTTTATTGGGATGTCCCCAAAATGCCGTGGAGGAGAATTGTCTTCAAAATCTGGCTAAAAAGGGCTCACGTCAACGTCTGGCTGAGAATGAGATGGACTATGTTCAATGTCTGACTAAGAATGAAATGAACTATGTTCAATGTCTGACTAAGAATGAGATGGAATATGGCCAGCTGGGGTTTGTTCAGATGTTTCTTCTCCCAAATCAATAAAATGGGGTCCTTTCGTTTGTGTTTTCCTCAACTTTCCTTTAAGCCTGGAACTTCTTCTTATACGCTGTGGACTACTGTCTTTTTGCTTTTGTTTCCCTTTCCCTCTCTTTTTGGCCATAGATGACTGTTCCTGAAGGTGAAATAGTCTCTCAGATAACACTTGATGATCTTCTTCTGAAGAAGGAGTTTGATGCATAGCCTCAATACTTTTTCTCTCTTTTGATTTTATTGGCTTTTTACCCTTGGTTTCTTCCTTTCTTCTTTTTGACAGTCTCTCTTCTCTACTAGTTCTTTCAACTGTAGTAATAGAAGTGATTTGAGTTTCATCATTTGTTCTCTTTCTCCTACTCCTTCTTGATGTACTACCTTCAGGAATTTCTTGGGGTTCTTCAAAGAAATTTCTAATCAAAAATTGTTCCCATGTGTCATTTTTCTCTTTTAACTATTTTTCAATCAAAATTTTCACAAGACCATGGTGATATAAATGTGGTTCTACGTCCCCTGAATGCTTCTGAACGGTCACAGACATCTTCTTCAAACTATTTAATAAAAAGTATGGCAGATTGAGGGTCTGGTTGTCTAGAAAATTCATCAACAATCGGGTATGATACATATACATTGACCCAAAACGGCCCTCACAGGTGATAAATTTTTGAATAACTAGCAGCAAAGTAGCCCACTCCTCTTTCAAAGCATGAACAGGAATTCCCCTTTTAAAAATAGTTACATCCATACCTGGGTTACGTAGGATGACTCTCCAGGCTTCATCACTAATACTCTTGTTCTTGAACCAGCGTTCACCTTCTTGAGGAAGTTCTGTGGCAGCTGCTATGGATGCCTCATTCACCGTAAATTTGAGGTCCCCAATCTCTACCTCCAGGCCATTGAAAGACCTTGCAAAAGATTTTGTCACCTCTTTATGGTAGCCTCTAAAATTTTGGATAAACCGAAGCCACTTTGCCTTTTTCAATATATCCCTGACTTGCGGGTATCCTTCCATGAATTTAGGTCCTTCTGGTTCTGTTCTCAACAACTGACCCATCGTTTTTTCTGCTCTTTAAAACTTGTCTGCGTAAGGAGGGTTCAACGGTGGTAAGATGGCTGAATGAGCGGAAATGAGCACGATGACTGTAGGCAAATATCAGAGAATGGGTATACAGACTATAGCGTAATAGAGAACAAATGGGGTGAAGCGGAACAGAGAAGGGTTACGTGAGCATGGTGGAAATGCAGCTGTGAGATCAATAGAACAGTAGGAGAAGTATAACGCATCCAACAGTTATTTAAAATTGGGTGGCTGCAGAGTAAATGCAAGCACGTTTATGCAACGGCTACGGATTTTATGCGGCTGAAAGAAGCCGTTGTCAAATCAACCATGTTTCATCATCATAGGTGAAGTACCAGAGTATGAGCGAAGATCAGAGACTTGATTATGGGACCGTTTGAAAATGAATGCAAGGATTGTGGGAGGATCATATAGAGATCGTGGAATGGTTACGAAGTTTGTCAACACAATCATTGCATATAATTGAGCTATGGTTTATAACTATGTAAAAATGTGCTTGAATTCCATTTGAAATAAATTTTTACTCATACCTTGGAATTCTTGCCATTTTTCCTTGGTCTTCAATTAGTTGCTCCTCATTGATATCTTGAATGCCCCATGTCTTCATAATATGTCTTCATACCTACATTTGATTTCATGATTGTGGAAATAACATCTGGATGTACATTTTTTTGAAAAACAGAGTGGTAGCCGCAGAATCTGCTTCTGGCTGCGGAAACTGGTGTCAGCTGCGGAAACTAGTGTCAGCTGCGGAAACATGTGTCAGTTGCGGAAACTGACACTGCTATTATTTGGGTAAATGGAAATAGACAGATGATAACTGACTGAATGAAAATGGTCATGAAAGAAAATTTTATTGGTGAAATGAAATGAAATAGATGAAATGAAGTGAAATGGAATGAAGTGGAGTGAAATGAAGTGAAATGAAGTAGAATGGAATGGAGTGGGTGGTCACAAAACTTGTGAAATGAAAGAGAGATTTTTTTTTTTTGGAAAATAAAGGGTGTCAGGTGTTCCTGATTTTCACCCTACATTTTTTGTATAAGACTGCCAATCAATGATTGGTTTTCAGGCTTATACAAAATTTTTTATTTATTTTTACTTTTTTTAATTTTATTTTTAATTTTATTTTTTTTAACTGAAAAGAACAAAGACTAGGCTGGTGGAGAAGAAGAATTCTTCTGTACCAGCCTGATTGCAGAATTTTCTTGAAACATTTTGACAAATTCCTCTTTTGAGAGTGGCTTATGATAGACTTTTAATCTATGGCCATTCACAATAAGAGGAGTTTTAAATTCATCAATGGTCTTGATTCTTACCGCTCCATTGCTAAAGATCTTGTCAATCTCATATGGCCCAAGCCAATGAGTCTGAAATTTTCCTTGAAAATATTTAAACTTGGAATCAAATAACAATGCCCAATCTCCTTCTTGAAACTTCTTCTCTTTGATGTACTTGTCATGCTATTTAGCTCTTTGATATTGAACTAGATCAGTTCTTAGAATTGCTTCTTGTCTGATCTCATCTAGCTCATTTAATTGCTCCATTCTATGCTTTTGGGCTTTTGATAAATTCATTCCCAATTGAACTGCTATCTTGAAGGTCTTGACTTGGAACTCAATGGGGAGCAAGACTTCTTTCCCATAAACAAGTTCATAGGGAGAATGTCCTGTTGTATTTCTCCATGTAGTTCCGTAGGCCCACAAGGCTTCAGGAAGCCTTTCTGCCCAATCTCTTCTATGTAGATGAACAGTTTTGGTGATGATACTTTCAAGAACTTTGTTTGTGGACTCCACTTGACCATTTGCTTGCGGATGGTAAGGAGTAGATCTTCTGTGCTTGATTTTTTATTCTTCCATCAACTTCTCCACCAAGTTGGATGTGAATTGGATTCCCTTATCTGTCACAATTTCTCTTGGAACACCAAAGCGAGTAAAAATATCCTCATAAAGAAAATGAACAACTGAATTTTCAGTAGCAGATACTAATGCTTTGGCTTCTACCCATTTAGTAACATAATAAGTACAAACCAATATATATTTCTTTTGCTTAGATGGTAGATTAATAGGTCCAATGAAATCTAAAGCCCATTTTTCAAAGGGTTCAATGAGTACCTGTGTTTGCAATGGAATTTCATTTGAAAGGGTAGGTTTCCTTACTCTTTGGCAGTTGTCACACCTTTTGACATATTGTTTTGCATCTTTGAAGAGGGAAGGCCAATAATATCCTAAAGAGAGGATTTTATAGGCCATCCTTTTGTCTGCAAAGTGTCCGCCGCATGGTTCATCATGACATGCCTTAAGGATATCAGGCATTTCATCTTCCCTGACACATCTTCTGATCACAAGATCTGGCCCTGTTTTAAACAATTCGTTAGAAATCCATGAATATTTTGAACTCTCCTAAATAATTTTTCGTTTTTCATTTGGAAATAAATGTGAAGTCAGTTTCCCTGTAACCAAATAGTTAGCAATATCTGCATACCAAGAAGTCTTAATAGTTACTGCAAACAAGTATTCATCAGGAAACTTATCCTCTACAGGAGAATCTTCTTTAGTATTCTGAATCCTAGACAAGAAATCAGCTACTGTATTTTGTTTTCCTTGTCTATCCAACACAGTAATATTGAATTCTTGCAAAAGTAAGAGCCATCTTGTCACTCTGCCATTAGTAACAGGTTTGTTCATTAAATATCTAATTGCAGAATGGTCAGTATGAATAAAAGTTTCATATCCTGTTATATAATGTCTAAACTTATTGATTGCATGAACAACAACTAAAAACTCTTTTTCAGTCATAGTATAGTTTAACTCTGTGGGAGTCAAATTTTTACCGGTATAATAAATGGCATAAGGAACTAAATCTTTTTGACCCAACACAGCTCCCAGAGCTGTATCTGAAGCATCCGTAGAAATATGGAAAGGGAGTTTCCAATTTGGTCCTCTCAAGATAGGTGCTTCAGATATTCTTGTTTTCAAAGTTTCAAAGGCTGATTGACAATTAGGATCCCATTTAAATTCACATTCTTTTGTAAGCAATTTGAAGAGTGGAGATGCTATTTTAGTGAATTTTTCTATAAATCTTCTATAGTAACCAGTAAATCCTAGAAAACTTCTAACATCTCTTTGACAACTTGGAATAGGCAACTTGGAGATGACTTCAACTTTTGATCTATCAACCTTAATCCCATCTCCTGAAATATGATGCCCCAAAACAATACCTTCAGTAAACATCATAAAGCATCTTTCATGGCTTAATGAAAGGTTTGTTTCTTTACATCTTATAAGGACTTTTCCAAATTTTCTAATGCCTCTTCAAACGAATTACCATAAACTGTAAAATCATCCATATAAACCTCTACACAATCATGGATTAGATCGGAAAAAATTCCTAGTACTGCTCTTTGGAATGTTGCAGGTGCATTACATAACCCAAAAGGAAGTACTCGGTAGGAAAAAGTTCCCCATGGACAAGTAAATGTGGTCTTATCTTGATCTTCAGGTGCTACCTGAATTTGATTATAGCCACTAAAACCATCCAAGAATGAAAAGTACTTTTTACCTGCTAATGTATCTAATACTTGATCGATAAAAGGCAAAGGAAAGTTATCCTTCAAAGTTGCTTAGTTCAATTCCCTATAATCAATGCATACCCTCCATTTACCATTCTTTTTAGGTACTATAACCAAAGGAGAAACCCATCGGCTATCTGAAATTGGATAAATGAAGTTTACATTGAGTAGTTTTTGGAACTCTTCTTTCACTATCTCCCTAAGATTTGGATTCATCCTTCTTTGAGGTTGTCTGATTGGTCTACTGTTTTCCTCAATATAGATATGATGGATGCAATTCTTAGGATCAATAACTTTCATGTCAGTATACTCCCATGCAAATGCAGTAGAATGTTTTTGCAAGATTTTGGTTAGTTCTTCTTGTTGTGACTTTTCCAAATGTTTGTTGATATTCAATGTTTTTCCTGGAAAAATCTCAATAGTAGAACTACCAAACTCTTCGATAGAGTAAAGAGACATTTGTCTTGATGATAAATATTCTATGTCAGATTCCAATTGAAATTGTGTGGGGTCATATTCTGAAGATGTCTCAAAATTTTCTAATGTGTTCATAATTTGACTATCCTCACTGATTTCAGAAATGGTAAAGACAGGTTGTATAGTGTCCTCATCATCAACCCATTCATTGTCTCCTACTTCTGTGATTGCTCTTGCTGGAGGATACAAATTGAATTTCTTCGTCGAATTACCATTAGAAATGTACATGTCCCCAGATCTACAACTAATAAAAGCATCAGCTGTGGCTAGCCAAGGTCTTCCTAAGATAAGTGGGTGCCCTCCTAGATTACTTTTGGGAGTCAAAATCATAAAATCTACCGGATATTCCCAAGAATCTAAGGAGACTGAAATATCTTCTAATACACCACCTGGTTTAATAATTGATCGATCTGCAAGTTGCAGTAAAGTAGGTGTAAAAAGAAGGTTAGGAAGTTTTAGCTGGTCCATAGTCTGTCTACTCATAATGTTAATAGCAGCCCCTAAGTCAATCAATGTGTTTGAAATTTCTATCCCATTTATATGTGTCTTGACAATTGGACTTCTTGGATCTACATACTTTTGCATGGTAATTTTTCCCATCATAATATCTGCAATTTTTCCTACCAGGTGGATTCTTCTTGTGTCTTTTAGTTTCCTTCCTGGTCTTTTGAAACTCAACTCCTTTATTGTTTTTGCTAGAATAGGAATCTCTCGAATGGCTTGTAGTAAGGGAATCTTGATACAAACATTCTTCAATTCATCTAGAAAATCATAGTTAGGCAACAAGATTTGTTTTTCCACCCCCTTGTCAATTTGTAGTCTTTTAGGAAAAGGAGGTGTAGATGAAGATGCAGGTTGCTCAACTATAGGAGTTGTGGGTGTTAACTTTTCTTTCTCTTTTTGAATGTTTGAATTTTGAAGAGATGCTTCCTCAGAACCCTCATTGAATTTAAGAGAGTCCTCCTCAGAGGTATCTTGCTCTTGAATATCTATAGAAGGTTTTTCTAAAACTCTACCAGATCTGAGTTGTACATCGTTGAGAGGAACAATCATGTAGGTAGGAAATTGTTGTCCTTCTACCATATAAGTAGTCTGAGGATTCTTATTGTTAGGATTTGGCAATGGTTGAGCTGGAAGTTGATTTGTCTTCTGTTGGTATGGGAGCATGAGTTGAGGATTTGTATTTTGTTGAGAAGGTTGTTGTTGTGGAAATGGCAATGAAAGTTGTGGATTTTGGCTTGGAAATTGTGGAGCTTGTTGATTTTGAAAAGATGGAGGATATTGATAAAATTGAGCAAATTTCCCATAAGGATTTTGCATCCCTTGTACCCATGGCTGATATGGATTTTGATGTTGGGGCCAAGGTTGTTGCCAAGGATTCCAATTTGGTGGGGTTTGAAGATTCATAGGGTTGTTAAACCCTTGAGTTTGTTGCCCCTGCCAAGGTCTTCTTGCAACAAAACACAGAGATTCTATTGAATTTGGGTCTTCTTGAAAGAGAGCTTTGAGTCCAGGAATTGAAGGAAAATCCTTGATCTCATGATTCTCTGAGCAAATTATACATGTTTCTACAACTTTTTCATCCAAGGGACATTCCCTTAAAGCATTTTTCTTCCTACATTTTGGACAAAAGATGGCTAGAGCATCTGTTTCTGCTTTCTGCTTGTTTTGAATCTTAAGGGTGTCTAGTTGTTCACTAAGGCTCCCTAAGATATCAGTTT
This sequence comes from Pinus albicaulis, assembly GCA_034641835.2. NCBI lineage: Eukaryota > Viridiplantae > Streptophyta > Pinopsida > Pinales > Pinaceae > Pinus > Pinus albicaulis. The sequence continues at coordinate 802,784,903 of CM076570.1, read as the reverse complement.
TGAATTCATCAAGAATATTGCCAATCTCTGCCCTACTTACTGATCCAGTTGCAGATTTGTTAGCCCTGATAAGAGAAGAATCCTTAGGCCCTTTTCCTGTTTTAGATTTTCCTCTTGAGAGATGGACACATAGTTCTGTTATGTCACGAAGTGGAAGTTGAGAAATGTCTCCTTTCCCCATCATGTTTAAAATATCTATACATTCATCTCTAATGGATTTTAATATGAGGGCTTTCAAAGTTTCATCATCTAAGTTGCTCATCTTTGCTCTTTTTAAGTTGTATTGAAATCTTTCAAGTAAATCTTCCAAATTTTCATCTTCTTTTTGCATCATTTTGAATACCTCATCCTTGTGATTGGTGGGCAACAATAGTCCAAGTATCTATCCAAAAATGTTTGTTTCATATCATTCCAAGTCCTAATAGATTGGGTGGCTAATCCCATGAACCATTTCAAATCAGCTCCCTTCAATGTTGAAGGAAACAGTTTGAGTTTTTGAGAGTCTTCCATATAGTCATAGGTTCGGCACACGACTTCAAACTCAAACAGAAATGTTTCAGGATCCTCACTTCGCAATCCATAAAAGTTGGGGAGGAAATATGGTGAGATTTTTTTCATCGTTGTATGAGTTTCCTCATCAACTATAGGGAATCCAAACAAGTTGTCTCCTTCCCTATTTCTTCCATTATTACCTTCACCATTGTTGTCTCCATTGTTTCCTCCTCCTCTACCTCTACCTCTACCTCCAAATCCATCTATTATTTTCTCTGCCATGATAGTTTCTTTAGAGTCCTCAAAGTCCTCTGGTTCTTCTATCAAGGGAGGATGAGAGGGAGTCTCTTCCTTTTCTTCTTCAGGTGATTCTACTTCTTTGATTACAATATATTCTCCTGTAGAAGTAAAGAAAGGATCCTTTTCTAAATGAGATTTAGTAGGTGGTATAGGAGAATCCTCTAATTCAGCTGCTCCTTGAATTCCAAGAATCTTAAGGCTAGGGGTGGATGGTGGTGAATCTTGTCTATGCCTTGAAGAAGATGGAGTTGTGAAAATCAAACTCTTGGCTTTAGCTATAAACCTTCCCCTAGAATCTCTTTCTCTATGCATGTCATTTTTTATTTTTAAGTTGGGCTAATAATTCTTTTTCTGATCTTCCAGGTCACACTAGGTGCAATAAGAGAGCATACTTAAGAAATTATTGAACCAATAACTCTCTTTTCTGATCCTCCAGATCACACTAGGTGCAAGAGGAGAGCATACTTCAAGAAGTTATCAATTTTTCCCTTCTTTTTATTGTTTTTTTTTATAAAGAAATTGGCTACCTAGTTACACTTCCCCGGCAACGGCGCCAAAATGTTTGGTCAATTTAGTGTGTCCTAAATTGCTACATTAATTTTTCAATCCGGGATTCGTAAGCTGACGAAGTGTGGTGCACTATATGTGCAAGATAACCTATTTCTTACTTTTTGTTGTTTTTGGTTTTTTTTCTTTTTATCTTGGTTGGTTTCCTAATGTGAGATGGAAATTCTAAAAGACAAGTATGGTTATGATTGTTCAAGGCAATGATGTCCTTTATAATGATTTACCAAACTTCAAACTTCAAAAGGATTTTGAAACATACAATGACAAAATTAGTTCCTAAAAGGAAATGAAAATGTGCCACTATTTTAGTTAAACAAACAGTGAACTATTGATCATGAAAACCATTACCCTTGCTGCTGTCTAAACTCAAAAGAAACTGTACTCAAAGAAAAGATTGAAAGTAAAGTAAAACTAAAATCAAATTACATCAACTCATATTCTGACCCCTCACCATTAGTCTCGCTATGGCTTTCGGAGGTAATCATAAACAACTTGAGCAATCTGATATCTAATTTGCAGAAAGAAAATAAACTAATATCAAACTACACATTCATACTTCAATCCCTCACCATTAGTCTCGCTATGGCTTTCAGAGGTAACTGATAATGACATGAGCAATTTAATATCTAACTTGCAGAAAAATAAACTAATATCAAACTACACACTCATACTTCAATCCCTCACCATTAGTCTTGCTATGGCTTTCGGAGGTAATTGATAATGACATGAGCAATTTAATATCTAACTTGCAGAAAAATAAACTAATATCAAACTACACACTCATACTTCAATCCCTCACCATTAGTCTCGCTATGGCTTTCGGAGGTAACTGATAATGACATGAGCAATTTAATATCTAACTTGTAGAAAAATAAACTAACATCAAACTACACTACATTGCCAATCTCTACTGTTTGGGTTCCCATTATAGGGCTTTGAGGTAAATCGAAAGGGACATGAGAAATTTAACACGTAATCAATCACGCAAATAAATGTGCAAGACCGAAATAAACAGGAAAATGTCGGGAATTAAACAAAACTAAGAAACAAAATTAGCAGAAGGACAATATTGATTCCATGTCATTAGTCATTATAAAAATATGTGCAAATGCCCGGGCTGCCTATTGTAATCTGGAACAAAAACACTGATCAGTTAGCAACAACACAAAACATAAAAGATTATGGACATAAGTAAAATTTAAAGCATGAAATATTATGGACAAAGATGAAACGTAAATACCATGAAATATGTAATGTATATACACGTGAATGACTATGGCACAATGAAATTAAATAAATGAAACATGAAACTATACAGTAATACACAAAACCTCAGTGTGTGCAGGGGCCCTCTGCACAGACCTCAGGGAGCAGCTTTCAAATACGAATTACGCTTATGAACAGAGTCTTCTCATATATTAAAATGTGGTCATAATAGAGAAATAATGTCACAAATAATAACAGACAAAGAATTATATTTATATTAACTATTAGTGAGAGAACGCATTATTTATAATCAAAGTGATATAATACCCCAAAGTCTATTTTAGAAAGATACGTGAACCATCACGTTCAGATCTAGCAGCATCATGGCTGGGCCAAGGAGTATAAATTCATTAAGGGTTTGTTGATCTGCCTTTAAGAGCCGTTTAAGGTGTTAATATATCTCCCCATGATTAGAAACCACAATAATTCCCATGACAGAGAAACAGTAGTTCGCCACCATGGGACTCTTCACGACTCACCACTTGGCTACCTTTGACCACAAATGAATATTCCTGAATTCGACTGAGCCAATAGGACACGATCCATGTCCACGTCATTTCTAACTTGCCCATGTGGCTCGATTTGCCTGAAGACACCTGAAATATAGACTTTAACAAAATGGCTGTGGAAAGTTGCAGCAGCTGTGGAAAGTGACAAGATTCCGCAGCTAAATGAGCAAAAATCTAAATCAAATAGCAGACACAAAACATAGTCAAAAACCATTTTAGATGCTCTTTTACAATTAATATGCAATGATATTGATGACTTAGAAGGTCCAGGTGAATGAAAAAGGTATAGAAAGGTGTATAAGAAAGATGCAGATTTGAGACTCAACAACAACCAAAACCAAATCAGATTTCCACTTTGAATCACAGCCTTGAATTCTTGGGTTTGAACATCAAAATTAAAAATTTCTTGCTAAAGTTAACAAGTCTCTTCATTTGTCCAACATTCATAAGTGAAAGGTTTAGTTTCTTGTGATTTCCTCTAAAAATGTACTCAATAACATCTTTGAACAAGTTATATTTTTTTCATGTCGATGAAAGATAGCTCTAATGCCATAAATATATGGGCTTCCCAAAATAATACCACATATGTCTAATGGCACTACATCAAGCTCTACCTCATCAACGAAGTTTGCAGTAATGGCGAATTTAAGTTTTCATTTTCTAGTTACATGGAAATTTTCATTTTCACATACCCACCCTATAGGATATGGTTAAATATGTGGAATGGTTTCCAAATTCAACTTTTTAACAGTTTTTTTCAAAAATGAGATTTTCTTGTGTGCTACTATCAAATAGAGTATCAATTTTTTAATGTTTTGAGATGACTATAATATGGAAAATCTCTATTATTTCTTTTTCACTTTGAGTTTCATTGTGGCTATTTGAAGAACTAGTGCTAGCAATGGATTCATTATCTTTCAAGCCCATAGTCGTGAACTTTGTTTCATCTCCCGAATTGGATCCTAAATCATCTTGTGTAGTTGCGACGATATTTTTCTTTCCTTTGTTTTTAATCTTTTTGGGTCTCTTCTCATGATGAAGTTTCCAACAATGAAATTCATCGTGACCATCCTTTGAACAATTCTTGCATATTAATTTTTCTCCCTCTTTCTTGATGGAAGCATTATTCTTCCCTTTTCCTTTGAATTTACCCTTTCCTTTGTCTCCACCTTTAAATGGATTTTTTATGCCTTCTTGTGGAACATTTTCCCCTCTTTCTTATAGATGTGTTTCATTTACACAAAACTCATCTAAAATTGTAGAATTAAACATGATAATAGTATGTCTCAAATAGTCATGAAAATATCCAATGTATTTCAAAAAAGTATCTTGAGATGAAAAATCTACACCCAATATCAATGCTCTCCATCTAAACTCTTGGGTATAAATTTTCACACTTTGACCCTTTAATTGACTAAAGTTTTTCCAATCCATGATATATTTTTACATGTATGCTAATGGATAAAAAATTTCTTCTTAATACAACAACAAAATCATTCCAAGAAGATAAAACCTTACCATTTTTCTTCATGTCCTCTTCAGTTTTGGCTTCCCACCAAACAAGTGTTGTAGTTTCCAAACTTAATGAAGTAAGATGAATCTTGGTCTCATCATCCTTGATCCTTTGTATCCTACAATAAAATTCAAGCTGGTGAACCCAATTATCCAATCTCTCAGCATTTAACTCTCCATTATACATAGGAAATGCATACTTTAGGTCAAGTTTTAACATTGGAGTTTTACCATGACTCTTTGGAGAATGTGGAGGTGTTTGTGAAGGGGTTGATGTAGAAGATGATGATGGTGAAGATGGAGGAGAGGATGGAGGTGAAGAGATGGTGGAGTTAAAGGTGGTTTATCACCATTCCCTCCATTCCCTTTTGGAGGCTTGTTCCCATCTCCTCTTGGAGGCTTATCTCCCTTTGGAGAATTGGAGCTCCCACCTTGCAACCTTGTATTTATATCTTCATAGAGAATTTTCACTATTTGGGTCATGTCAAAGAATTATTTTCTAAAATCCTTCTCATTCTTTGACATATTTTCAGGCTCTCCTTCATGTGCCTTGACTGGTGAAGCTTCTGGTGCAAATTGAGGTGAAATTTGTGGTGGATATTGTGGCAAATGTGCTCTCCTTGTCCTTGACTTGACTTCAAGACTTGTAACCACAAGCTTTCCTTCTCCTCTTTTGAGCTTCAGCCTTGTAAGCATAAGAAAAATTTGCAACAAAATTAAACCCTCAAAGAAAACTAAGAACCAAAGCTCTGATACCAAACTAGCCTATATATGAAAACTTGAGAGTTTATTGTGAAAATTTCAAGTGGAATGTTTAGGGTTTTTAACCAATTATGTAAATTTAATTAACATGATTCAAAACTCATTTTTTGCATAAAATAAAGAATACATCAATACCATAACAATGTACACAAGAAAAAAAATGATGGAGTTCACGCCTCTTGGGGTACATCTCCTGGTCGAGCTTCCAATGTTGGGCCCCTTTCATTATTCTTAAAAATATGTGTTTACATAAAGTTACAATGCTCTATTGCTAAAAACCTAGCTGGGCTCTTTCTGCACTCAAAAAGGTCAAAAACTGAGTGAGTTATGCTCCATAAAAGTTTTTCTTCTAATTTTCCTACAATTCACATTCTTCTACAAACTGTTCTACAAATCCTACCTTTTGCAGCCACGTGGAGCGAGAAATTCACCCCGCTCTGGTGAGATTCCCGCTGCACAGGGTGAAAATTATTGCTCTTTAAATTGAATCGGTCAGTCCATGACCTGCTAAAAATGCTCCGAGTGGCTTAACTACCATCGTCGGATTGAATTTGAATTAGCATTTCCCACCAATGGTTCAACTCTAGGTGAACCATGGGTTAGATTAGTTGTAGTGTGGTTGACTGTCGGTGTTGTGTCGTTTGGGGTTGTGGGAACCCTTCCCAAGGTAGGTTCCTCTCCCGTCCACCTTAACCATAACCGTGGCATAAAATTTGACCATGGAATGTTCTCATGCTGAACTTAACCATCAAAATTTTGACCATTCTGTGCTCTAGACTTTTGCATAACACTATAACATATATATGGTTTGAATAGCGTATGATACCATTTCCCGTTGTGGTTTATATGTTTTATTGGAATTTTGATATGGCACATAAAACATATTTTTGGGGTTGAGGTTAACCCCAGACCCTGTCTTCCACCACGCGATGTGGTTTGTGGACCAGGGTCTAGGGTTAACGCCGGTCCCCACCTCTAATACCTCCACCATTAACATTCAAATACAATATTTGAACCATCCATAAAAAGAAGTAATGTAGCTGAGATGGTGGAGGGTTTGGGTGGTATGTGATTGGTCTTCAATTTTATCCTTGCGGAGGAAGCTTGACCTCCAAATTTTTTTTAAATGGCCATTAGGAGGCCACGTGGAAGCCAAGGATTAGCCCACATGGCTCCTCCTAATTGGTCCACCCAAAAATCAAATGAATCAATAAAAAACCAATGAATTCCCACCAATCATAACCTACCACTTGTCCTCATCCTGTTGGTTGATGGAAGGCACTATCATTTTTCCCAATCATATCCCAGTCAACATGAGAACTGCTGATTGGGAATCCCTGTAACCTATTTTTTAAAATTTTAGTTGTTTTCCAAATTGATTAGAACTTGAAATCGGGAGAATATGATGTCAGTTATGAGTGAAAAAAGTTGCATTGGATTCAAGGAAATGAGATATATTCTTTGGTGTTTATTTCGAGCCAAACCAAGCACTTTGAATTTTGAGAATTTTCTTGATCCTCTAGATCATCTCCACAGGGTTGTCAGTAGCATTACATAGGAAGAAGGAAGCACCATGGCCAACTCTTCCTATGAAAATTGGATTGTATGAGATCAAGAACCTAAAATTCATGGATGCTGAGGGAAAGGTGATAAATAAATTCTCATTCAAGACTTGGAACTTTAATCTGTATGATCCCTATGGTATTTGCAAAGACCACTGTGAAAGAATTCACTTGTAGTGGCTCAATGTGACATTTCAATAGCCAAAGGAGGATCCATGGAACAATTTTTATAATTCCTCCAAAACCCACGAGCTAGATATTTTTGTAGCAACTTCTCATGTGACTCCGTAGAAGGTAGGTACATTAAAATCTGTTCCATCATAAGGGATTAACCCCACGTAGGATAAGGTAAAGAGAAAGGTTTATTACATTCTAGGGGAAGAAAAAATCCTCAAGATGAAAGCTAATCCTGATATTATGAAAGTGACTTTAGCAGTAGAGGCAAAGAGGAAACAGAGGATGCAAAGAGAAGAATAGAGGAAGAGAGAACCAAAGAGGAGATTAGAGGAGGAAAATAAGAGTCAAGAACAAGAAGTGAAGCTGAAGCAGGAAGAATAAGAGAGAAGTGTAATAGCATAATAAATTGTGCATAAACAAGTTGAAGAGAAGGATTAGGAGCTTTCTTAGTATATTTAGGAATATATTGAGATCGTAGACATGGAGGAGGAACCAGAGCCACATAATCAATATGTTGACCTCATGCCAAGCACACAACAGGTCACCGTTCAGTCTCCACCCCCTCGAGTAGCAGAGTTAGCTCCAAGCGAGGAAGAGGAAGTTATTCCTCTTGATGATGATCCAGTTATGGACACGTATAATGTTTTGTATTATGAACTTCAGAATAATATTATACAAGCGCATAAGAAGCATTTTCTGAATGACCTTGCATCTCTTGCATTTATTAGAGAAAGGGTGATAGTGGTGGATACCACGAAGAATCCCAATGCCATTTCCAAAACTAACTTGTCCTTCATAGGTGCAAAAAGTTCAAACACTCATTATTTGATGGTTAGGAATAAGAAATTGGCAGAAAACTTACAAAATGTTAGGAATGAGGTAGAAAAAATCCATGCAGTATCTTTGAATGCAACTTCCACATAGGTCCATATGGAATAAACTAGTGAAATGATACTTGGTGAAGTATCGAAACTTGGAAAGACCATGTTGAATATTTATAAGGAGCTTGTTACCATGCATAAGGAATTTTTCCACTTGCATGGTTTGGAGCAGAAATGTAAATATTTTTTCAAAACTCTTAGGAATCTACAAGCTTCCATCATTGTTATGCATGAATGGTCAAAACGATACAAAGGGGCACCACTTGACTTGGGAAAGAAAAAAAAGAAACAAGCAGAGCTGGAGAAAGCAAGAGTTTGGATGTTAACCTAGAACAACAAACAACTCACCTCTTTCATTGGTATCATTCATGCCTTGTATGCACAGTTATACAACAATCTGAATTTCGTTGTGAACTCACACCGGATTACATTAGTTATCTCACTCACGGAACTGAAACCCAGGAACCAGGTCAAGTAGGAGATTGACAAGCTTACATAGATTTTGACCAAGAAATACTTGGAGATGACCATAAAGAACATGAAAAAGTACATTAGTGGTCCTGTGCAAGTGAACACATTGTTTCTCCTGCTCCAGAAGGAATTTCAAACTAGTTCCAAATCATTGTACCCGAATTCCATGGAGGATAAATTCCACTTCCAAATGGGAATCATCACACAGCTTTGGGGTGTCATCACATTGTACCAAGCTTAGAATAGATACGTGACCAAAAGACATCAATTGGAATTTTATTAGCTATAGTTTCCCCAAAATCAAGCATGATAGTGCTTTGTCTTATTAGGCTGTCTAGTTGGATCTACCCTATTTTGTCTTATATGGGTATGAGTATATTGTACTATTCTTTTGTAAATAATTTGTAAGTGAAATTCCAAGTGTCAATTGTGGAATGTGAATATTCATGATGTAATGTAATTGAATAGTCATTTATAAAGGAGTTGAAGAATCATGAGGGAATTCCAAGAGTCACAAAGGGGAATGTGAAGAGTCACCCCTTTTGTTATAAATGTAACCTCATAACTCATGTAAAGGCCTTTTGGGAGCCAAGCTTTTAGCTAGGCTTAGGATTAGAATGAAGATATTGGGATTTTTATGAGAGCCTTCACTTCTCCGTATCGTAGAGGGAGTATATTTATTTCAAGGAGGAGGTGATGTTGACTTAACATTCCACTATTGGGGCTAGTGGTCTGTTAATGGTATATGTATGATCAAAACCTTCTCTTTAATAAAAGCTTAGATCCAACACATTTCATGCATATGTTGTGAATATAGTAGGACTATTCTTGTTTTATTTCCAATGTATGTTATTTAAATTATGCTTATGCTTATAAACTATTTCATTTTCATTGCTACAAATATTGTTGAATGCATGTTGTTGTATTATTTTATCACTGTTAACTTGTGAATTATTTTTCATATTAGCTTGTGATGTCATTTATGCTTGTGTCTTCCTTTCAAGTTACATACTATTACAGGATTCTAAGGGGATCACTCATTTTCTCTTCACATATTAGAATCTTCATGTATCACACTTAACTTTCTATAGGGTCACACACTTGCTCTCACCAAAGTCACCATACATCACTTTATGTGTTATTGCGGCCAAGGCATATCATTAAAAACCACTGCATTAGCATTCGGGTCGTATTCCAGATGGGACTCCTATACCAAACATTGTGAGGTCTAATTAGGACTTCATATCATGGATATCCCATAAATTTTGGTGGGTCCAACACTGTCAATATCTCTGGCACTAGAAGGAGGGACAAATGAAAGGTTGAGCCCATGCAGTCTATTGGAACTTTCCTCACTCATTTGGCTTCTTCCCATATCTTAGCCCCGACATGTTTTGAAAGAACCGCAAAGCTGAAAGTGCCGGAGGGAATTACTAATGAGTTGTCAAATTTATAATTTGATGGTGACGGTGGAACAACCTTTTTCCACCACACTGCTTGTTTTCTTGAATTTTTCAGAAAACACAATATCCATTGTGAGGATGTTGCGTGCAAGTTATTCGTTCACACGTTCGAAGGGCATGTAAGGGAATGGTGTTACACATTTCCTGTCGCTTCCATACACTCTTTTGAACATCTTGCTTGAGAAATTTACCACACCTTTCATAGTTATGATTATAAATCTATGTTCAAGAAGATTATGTGATTACAAAAGGCACCTGATTAATATCTCGATGATTTTCATGATCATTTCATTCACTTTTGTTTTAAATTTTCTGAAGATGATGTTGATTGTCCTTTATTGAAAGAGAAGTTTGAATTTCTTGTTCACATTTCGATGAATATGCATGAATATGAATGTTTCGAAAGTCTCCCAACATACCTCAGTGTTAGAGCTTCTAAATATGCGATGAACAAAGTTGTTGTTCCAAGTGACCCTTTGTCTCCTTCTCATAAAACAACTATATTTACACAGGTTGAGGTGGGAGAGATTGAGAATTCAACCCTTGATTTACCACCATCTTCCCCCACCCCACATACTTAGAATTCCAGCACAAGTTTGGACTGCGAATCTGATGTTTGTGATGAAGTGTTCTCTCCTTTTCCTCCATACTTTGGTTCCTTTGGTCCTCTAGATTGTGAGTTGTTGTGTTCACTCATTTGAAATGTTTCTTTTGATTTTCATGAGGATAAAGTTCAAGATGGATTTGGTGTGGACAAACCAACTTTTGATATCATTTACGATGAATTTGTGTGGGAGTCCACATCTAAATAAGAATCTGTGATGAAGGGTGATTCCTTTCCTTCTACACCTCTCCGTCATTATCTAGAAATTTTCCACGATTATGAAATTCCTTTTTAATGTAGCGAAGAATTACATTCTAATGATATTATTACTTTTGATCACTCTCAAAACTTGTGGAATGTCACTTTTACATTTAAATGCGAAGAAGAAACATATTCTCTTCTTGATCTCCCCAATCTACCATCACATTATTCATAATATATTGAGGGTGAAATTTATTGTTTTCAATATTCCCCTCTTTACGATTCATCAGATCATGAGTATGCTTATTTTTTTTATCTTGAAATTTATAATTATGGATATCATGATATTTTCATTGATTCATTCAGTCATGACTCTGATTTTTTTCTTGTTGACCTTTCTAATCCACCACTCTTTGATGATCTATCTTCTGAAGTGTCAAAACTTCCGCAAAATGTCAAGGCACTTCAGCCAAAGTTGATGGCTATGTCAAGTTCTTGTAGTCTTAAGGCCAATTCCAACTCTGATCAGAACAATGTTGAATCTTTTAGGGCTCCTCATAAATTTTCTTCACACTTTGAAAATTAATTTGTTTCACAATTTTTTTATCCCCATCTATTTTACATGATCCTATGGCTCAGTCATTGGAGTAGTCATATCTTGTGAGAACTGTTGCGAAACACAAGTTTTATCTTTTCTTCATGTTTTCCCAATTACACAATTCAAAAGTTTGTTCTTGCATGTATCTGATTCACTGTATGGCTGAACACCATAATGCATACATAGGATGCTTCACATGCACTTTTCTTTCTTACTTTTCTGCGTGAATTTTTAAACTTCGAACGTGTTGATATATATTTTCTTATATTTATTCTTTATGGTTATTGATGAGCCACATAATTAGGTATAATTGGAGCGGTTAATTGTCACATTTTTAGCCTTATTAGTCCCTCTTTCTCACATTTAATTATATTATGGTCATATGTTCCTTAGTGTAGATGGTGATTAAGGCTTGTCATACTTTGAGTGCCTAATATGGGTTAAATGCAGGATAAGCATGAATATATTCCATTTTTGTTGATGATTGTGTAACCAAAGCTTGGAGAAGACAACAAGGAGATATTATAGGATGGTTGTCCACCTCCTTAACTCCTAAAGGAAGCCAATAAAGTGGAAGATCAAGTGCACCAAATCTCCACTTCTCTTGGAGTCAAAGGGGACACATCACCTACTTTTTAGGGAGCTATTGGAAACTACACTTTAGGTTAAATAGGACAGAGCAGGAGCTCATTAGGATTCGAATTTTGGAGAAAGCTAGTGTTGAGCCTCAAATTTGTGCTTTCCTTCACCTCATTTTACCTCATTTTTCCCTTGTCCATTTCTATTTTAAACCCAATTGATCAATAAAAATAGTTAGAATTACTTCTAGAATGGTTTACATGACTGACTTGTTGAATTTTGTGATTTTTGACATTGTTAAGCATTTTGACCGGAACTAGCTGCAGAATGCAGACATTCCGTAGCTAACCGGCGATTCTGCAGCTACCTTTATGTTTGAGTATGTTCCAGGTGGCCTCTTGAGTAAAAACGCATATGGGCATGATCCACGTCGTGCCTACATGGTTTGTTGCTCATCATGGAAGAGGAAATGAATTCTGGGTACGGTTATGCACGTGGGAACACATTTGTGAAGGAAGTCTCCTACTAGGACTGTCTCAGTCCAGATGTCTTTTCTTCTTCACGTAGCCACCTCAAAGACTCCTAAGATGATTCGGATAAGGAAAGACATTATTCCTAAATTGTTGTAATTATTGTTACTTGCATTTACTTTATAAACTCTTGAGTAGGCCGACAGCTTAGTTAGAAAATTTGTGTTAGATTTGCTGCTAGATTTTGTGTAAACTCTGTGTTACGTCTTTGAAGACACAGAGTGTTATGTTCAAACTATTGCATCGTTAATGGAGCAGACAAAGTTATCTTGAAGGCGTGATTTAATTTGGAGTTGAATGCCGTCAAGTGGTAGAGGGCCCCTGCCTCTTGTACGGATTTCTTTTGCGTAAACTAGATAAGTTTTTCTTAGCTGTCTTTACGTTTTGCATTTGAATTGATAGTTTTTTTGTTTTATCTACTGTAGTCGTATTCATTCTAGCTCTTCCACAAGAAGACACTCTTCCAACAGACTAAAATGATGAATGTTTAATGACTATGGTATTGTAGGATAGGAGTTAAATTTGTATTTGTTTTAACTAGCTACTGTAGTCATATTCGCTCCAGCTCTTCCACAAGAAGACACTCTTCCAACAGACCAAAATGATGAATGATTAATGACTATGGTATTGTAGGATAGGAGTTGAATTTGTATTTGTTTTTAACTAGATATTGTAGTTACATTCATTCCAGTTCTTTCACAAGAAGACATTCTTCCAACAGATCATAACAATGAATGATGAATAGCTATAGTACTGTAGGAATTAGTTGTAGTTTTTGTTATTCACTATCACAGTTGCACTTGTTCTAATCACTCTTCCACAAGAAGAAATTCTTCCAAGACATCCTTAAGAAGTTCAAGATATGACCGTGATGTGATAACTTAGTTTTTCATATGCTTTCTGTTCATTTGCTTTCAATTGCATACAATTACACAGTTAGAATTGTTCTATCCCTTCCAAAAGAAGGAACTCTTCCAAAATATCACTAATGATGAACAAACAGATTGTGTAACTTCATAGAATAATGCATGTTAATTAGAATGCTCCGGAGTTTCATTTTGCATTTAATTCATGTTCAACTACTTTGTTTCAAGTTTGATGATGACTTATAGTTTAACATTGTTCTAGTTTAGAAGCATCTCAGGTTCATGATTAAATTAACTCATTGCACTTGCATTTCATAGTCACACTGTCATCCTTTGCACAATAGATTACTTTAGTTGTTAGGATTCACAAGACAGCCTTCATTATTTACAAATATCTTTTTGTTCTGAAAACCACCAGTGATCCATAACCATAGGAACAGAAGATAACATCACTACAAGGTCTGAAATATCTTTGCAATTTCCTCATCATAAACAGAGCTCTTCCTCAAAAGAACTACTTTGAACAAGAAACCAATAACTCTTTGAGTATAGGTTCTATGACATTCAATTAAATTGCAGAATAGAACTAGGAATTAATCATAGAATAGAAGAGCTAGGACAGAATATTGCATCATTAGTGTTTGACTATTTAGTTAGAGGATTTGCATATTTAGTGATCATTTCTCAAGTTTAGTTTGTGTCATTTGCCTAAAAAGTCATTATCAAGCTTTTGTTTTTATTTAGTCATAGTTCAGATTTTGCTTCAGTGTTTCCAATTGCATTTTCCATTCCATACATTAGGCTCAACTGTGTTTTGACCACCAACCCCTTTCTATTAGTTTTTCTAGGCATTTTCATTGTGAACATAAAACACCAAAAGACCAAAAACATCATAAATCAACATAAAAGACCAAAAACATCACAAAACACTACACACAACGCATTAGGAAACAAGCACCTAGGTACATATGGTACACTTCACTTCAGCAGTTTACAAATCCTGGTTGACAATTAAATGAGCTCAGTTTAGGAGACTAGACTGAGACCCAACATTTTGGCGCTGTTGCCGGGGAAGTGAAAACTAGGTAACCTTTGTTTCTTAGCATCCAAAAACAATTTTATGCGTAGGGAGAGAGATTCAAGGGGAAGATTTATAAGCAGCAGAGGTAGAAGTTTGATATCTAGAACACCACTTGTTTCATCTAGATCCAGAGTTAGTACACCTTCAACTCAAACCCATCTTCCATCCTTTACTGATCCTGGACTTCTAGAAGATCTAAAGTCACCTATTCCATTAGAGAAACCTTCCACTTCATCCACTGAACCTGCCATAGAATAAGATCTAAAGACTCCTGTTAGAGACACAAATCTTTCTACTTCTACAGAAGAGTCAACTATGGCAGAAGAAGGAGGAGGAGGAGTTGTTAATGGAGAACACACATTATTTGGAGGAGGTAGAAGTAGAGGTAGATGAGAAGGAGGAAGAGGAGGTAGAGGTGCAGATGGAGGAAGAGGTAGAATAGGAAGCTCTTTTGGGTTCCCTATACTTGATGAAGAAACTAATACAACCATGAAAAACATTTCACCTTCTGTCCTTCCGAACTTCTATGGACTTAAAACTGAGGATCCTGAAACTTTCTTATTCGAATTTGAAGTGCTGTGTAGGACTTATGACTACCTTCAAGATGCTCAAAAATTGAAATTGTTTCCTTCGACTCTGAAAGGAGCAGCATTGAAGTGGTTCATGAGTTTAAACAGTAGTTCCATTAGAACATGGGAAGACATGAAACAAGCATTTCTAGAGAGATACTTGGATTATTGTATGCCGGTTAATCATAAGGAATAAGTGTTCAAGATGTTACAAAAAGAAGATGAAAACTTAGAAGATTTGTTGAAAAGATTTAAATACAACATAAAAAGGGCACAAATGGAAAACCTAGATCAAGACACTTTAAAAGCTCTTTTGTTGAAAACCATTAGGGATGAATGGTTGGATATCCGTAACATGATGGGAAAAGGGGATATATCACAACTCACATTACCTGAAATATCCGAGTTATGTATCAACCTTTCCAGAGGGAAATCCAAAACTGTCAAAGGTCCAAGAGATCCTGCTCTTGCAAGAGCAAGTAAATCTGCTTCTGGGACAGTAAGTAGATCAGAAATAGGACACATGATTGATGATTTTAAATCTGACATCTTAGGGAGTCTTAGTGAACAAATAGACACCCTCAAGATACAAAACAGGCAAAAGGCTGAATCTGATGCCTTGGCAATCTTTTGTCCCAAATGTAGGAAGAAACATGCCTTGAGAGAGTGTCCTCTAGATGTAAAAGTTGTAGAAACCTGTGCTATTTGTTCTGAGAAACATGAGACCAAGAATTGCCCTTCTCTTCCCAGTCTCAAGGCTATTTTTCAGGAAGAAACTCCTACAGATTCCACAGAATCTCTTAACTTTGTATCTAGAAGACCTTGGCAGGGATCTCAGACACAAGGATTTCATGATCAAATGTATAATCAACCTCCACCTTGGAATTCTTGGCAGCAACCTTGGTCCCAATTTCAAAATCAATCTCAAGCTTGGGCACAAGGATTACAAGGTCCCTATGGAAGATACTCTCCATATTATCAGTATCCACCATCCTATCCACCATATCCACAATTTTATCCTCAAAATCCTCAACAAAATTTTCCTCAAAATCTTCAACAAAATTTTCAACAAAATTCTCAACAACATCATCTGAACCAATCTCATCAAAATCAACCACTTCCATTACCATTCCCTCAAAAATCCAATCAATTACCAGCTCAGCCTATACCAAACCCCAATAATAAGAACCCCCAGAATACATACATGATAGAAGGACAACAATTTCCAACTTATTTAATTACTCCTCTAGACCTTAGTGATGTTCAACTTAGGTCTGGAAGGATACTTGAGAAAAGGAAACCTTCTGTGATCATACAAGAACAAGATAATTCTGAGGAAGACTCCCTGCGGGTTAATAAAAGTCTTGAGGAAGGTACATCATTTCAAGGCCAAAACATTGAAAAACTGAAACAAAAAGATCCAATAAATCCAACTCCAGTATTAGAGCAACCATCCACATCTACTTCTATACCTCCCTTTCCGGAAAGATTGCAAATTGATAAAGGTGTAGAAAAACAAATAATGGTGCCTAATTATAATTTCTTGGATGAATTAAGAAATGTTTGCATTAAAATTCCATTATTGCAAGCCATCAAGGAAATCCCAATTTTAGCCAAAACAATAAAGGAGTTGAGTATGAAGACAACAAGAAAAAGAATAAGAGAAACCAAGAAAATTCAACTAGTGGGACAAATAGCAGACATTATGATGGGAAAGATTACTATTCCAAAGTACCGTGACCCAGGAAATCCAGTTGTAAAAATTCACATCAATGGAATTGAAATTCAAAACACACTCATTGACTTAGGAGCAGCAATAAATATCATGAGTAGACAAATCATGGACAAACTGAAACTTCCTAATCTTCTCTTTACACCCACACTATTACAATTAGCGGATAGATCTGTGATCAAACCAGATGGGGTAATAGAAGACATTCCAGTGTCCCTAGATTCTTGGGAGTACCCTGTGGATTTCATGATCCTAACTCCTAAGAATAATCTAGGAGGCCATCCTGTTATATTAGGAAGACCTTGGCTGGCTACAGCTGATGCTTTTATTAGTTGTAGGTCCGGTGATATGTATATTTCTGATGGTAGTTCAACAAAGAAATTCACTTTATATCCTCCAGCTAGGACAATTACAGATCTAGATGACACTCAATGGATAGAGGATGAAGAATATTTACAACCACTCTTCACAATTTCAAAAATTAGTGAAGATAATCAAATTCTGAATACTCTAGAAAACTTTGAATCTTCTCCAGAACACAAACAAGAATCATTTCAAGAGAGATCCAATATTGAGTTCTTGTCATCTAGACAGATGTCTCTTCATTCTATGGACAAATTTGGCAGTTCTACAAGTGAAATTTTTCCAGGAAAAACCTTGAATATAAACAAAAACCTGGAAAAATCTCAACAAGAAGAGCTAGTCAAAGTATTACAGAGACATTCTTCTGCATATGCATGGGAATACACTGACATGAAAGGGATAAGTCCTAAGACTTGTACTCATCACATCTATATAGAGGCAAATTTCAAACCAATCAGACAGCCTCAAAGACGGATGAATCCAAATCTTAGGGAAATTGTCAAGGAAGAATTACAAAAATTGTTAAATGTTAACTTCATCTATCCTATTTCAGATAGTCAGTGGGTTTCCCCTTTAGTAATTGTACCTAATAAAAATGGAAAATGGAGGGTATGTGTTGACTACCGAGAACTGAATAAAGCTACTCTTAAAGACCATTTTCCCTTACCTTTCATAGATCAAGTATTAGATACATTAGCAGGTAAAAAGTACTTTTCATTCCTAGATGGATTTAGTGGTTACAATCAAATCCAAGTCGCACTTGAAGACCAAGATAAAACCACATTTACTTGTCCTTGGGGTACCTATGCCTACCGAGTATTGCCATTTGGATTGTGCAATGCACCTGCAACATTCCAAAGGGCAGTATTAGGAATTTTTTCTGATCTGATACATGAATGTGTAGAGGTGTACATGGATGATTTTACAGTTTATGGGGATACATTTGAAGAGGCTTTAGAAAACTTGGAAAAGGTCTTAAAAAGATGTCAAGAAGCAAACCTTTCTCTTAGTCATGAAAAATGTTTTATGATGTTCACTGAAGGTATTGTTTTAGGGCACCACATTTCAGGGGATGGGATTAGAGTTGATGAGGCTAAAGTTGAAGTTATTTCTAACCTATCCATTCCAAGTTGTCAAAGAGATGTTAGAAGTTTTCTAGGATTTACAGGGTATTATCGGAGATTTATAGAAAACTTCACCAAAATAGCATCTCCTCTCTTCAAATTACTCACCAAAGATTGTGAATTTAAGTGGACTTCTGATTGCCAGTTAGCTTTTGAAACCCTGAAAACCAAAATTTCTCAAGCACCTATATTAAGGGGACCTAACTGGAAGTTACCTTTTCATATCTCGACAGATGCTTCCGATACAGCTTTAGGAGCAGTATTGGGACAGAAAGATTTGATTCCCTATGCCATCTATTATATCAGTAAAAATTTGACTCCCGCAGAGTTAAACTATACTGTAACTGAAAAAGAGTTTTTAGTTGTTGTTCATGCCATTAACAAATTTAGACACTATATAACAGGCTATGAAACTTTTGTTCACACTGATCATTCCGCCATTAGATACTTAATGAATAAATCAATCACTAATGGTAGAGTTATAAGATGGTTGTTATTATTGCAATAATTCAACATTACTATTCTAGATAGGCCTGGAAAACAAAACACTGTGGCTGACTTCCTGTCTAGAATTCAAAATATCAAAGATGACACTCCGGTTGAAGATCAATTTCCCGATGAATATCTTTTTGCAATCTCTACTCAAACTCCATGGTTTGCTGATATTGCCAATTATTTAGTTTCAGGAAAATTTCCTTCAATTATGAATACAAGGGATAAAAGAAAAATCATTAATGATAGTGCAAGATATTCATGGGTCGCTAATGAGTTGTACAAGACAGGTTCAGATTTGATCATTAGAAGGTGTGTTCGTGAAGATGAGATGCCTCAAATTCTCAAGGCATGTCATGATGAACCTTGTGGCGGACACTTTGCAGATAAGAGGACAGCCTATAAGATCCTTAATTTAGGATATTATTGGCCATCTTTGTTTAAAGATGCAAGGGAGTATGTCAAAAGGTGTGACAGTTGCCAAAGGGTAGGGAAACCTTCTCCTTCATGTGAGATGCCATTACAACCTCAGGTACACATTGAACCTTTTGAAAAATGGGCCTTGGATTTTGTAGGACCTATTAGTCCTCCATCAAGACAAAAGAAATACATATTAGTTTGCACTGATTATGTTACTAAGTGGGTAGAAGCTAAACCATTACTTGTTGCTAATGAATCATCTCTAGTTACTTTTCTTTTTGAGGATATTTTTACTCGTTTTGGTGTCCCAAGGGAAATTGTTACAGATCAAGGAGCTCAATTTACATCAAGGCTAGTGGAGAAAATGATGGAGAAGTACAAAATCAGACATAGAACATCCACTCCTTATCATCCACAAGAAAATGGTCAAGTGGAATCTACTAATAAAGTCATTGAAGGAATCCTAACAAAGACTGTTCATCTACATAGAAGGGATTGGGTAGATAGGCTTCCTGAAGCCTTATGGGCCTATAGAACTACATGGAGAAACACAACAGGCCATACTCCTTATGAGCTTGTTTATGGGAAGCAAGTTTTGTTTCCTATAGAGTTCCAAATCTAGACATTCAAGATGGCAATTCAGCTAGGACTTGATCTAACTGAGGCACAAAAGCATAGACTGGAGCAAATTAATGAATTGGATGAGATCAGACAAGATGCAGTTCAGAAAACAAGTCTAGTCCAACAGCAAAGGGCTAGATGGCATGACAAGTACATCAAGGAGAAGAAATTTAAAGAGGGTGACTCGGCTCTCTTGTTTGATTCAAAATTCAAGGATTTTCAAGGGAAATTTCAGACACATTGGCTTGGGCCATATGAAATTGTTCGAATTTTTGATAATGGGGCAGTAAAAATCAGAACTATAGATAAAGAGGAGGTCACTTTTCTTGTGAATGGTCATAGACTGAAGCTATACCACAAGCCACTCTCAAGAGAAGAGTTTGTCAAGAAGTTCCAAGAAGACAGAAGACAATGATGTGAAGTTAATGAAGAAGAGTCTCTCTTCTTCATCAACTTGATTAAATTTTCTGAAGCATTTCTCTTTTGAAAAAAAAAAGAAAAAAATTAATAAAAAAAAAATAAAGGTATAAACATGAAAACCAATCACTGATTGGCATGTTTATACAGAAAAGATAGGGTGAAAATCAGAGTCTCTCTGACACTCTAACTTTTCCCATTTTTGTTTCTAAGCAGCTGTTATAAAAATCATGAGTTCAGCTCCATAGTACTTATGATTCATTTCATCTCACCCCATTCACTTATTCATCCATACTTCATCTCATCCATCATTCATATTTCACTCCATTCCACATCTCATTCATTTCACTCCATCTTCCATTCACTTCATTTTCATGTCAAAACATAGAATTTGATATCTTGCTGCAAGTGAATAAAATATGTCATGAATTGCAGTACAGTCCTTATGTTCCTTCATTCCATTTCATGAACTGAATCCATTTCATTCCATTATCCACTTCATACATATCATAATCCATCATCCATTTTCATAACATTTCACCCATACTCCAAAAACATTTCATTTTCATGATTAAAGTATTCTACAGGAACATTCTGCAGCTCAGTGGACATTCTGCAGCTGATCAGCCTTTCTGCAGCCCGATAGTCTTTCCGCAGCTACAAATCCTGAAGGCATCAACTAGCAGACATCAGAATTACAACAAAGTGACCCAGTGTATTCATGAATCAAAAGCATCAAGAAAATCATGAAGACTCCTCCAGAGATGAGCAGAGAAGATAAAGGCTACAAAAATCAAATAAAGGGCAGAGGTAACAAATTTAAATTACGATGGCATTTCATAAAAGTTTAGCATAGTTTAGTTGTGGATTATTCGAAAGGTTTTTTTAATTGTTTTATTGATCAAACACCAAACAAACCCTCTACAGACTTTGTATTAAAACCTTCCATTTCAAATTTTATATCCGATAGCATTTAAGCGGTGAAATGATCAAAGCGTTTGAATTTCCCACGACTCTTAACCAAGTTATTTAATGATGATGATTTCCCCTGCCGTCGTAAAATCCTCCGCCGTCTCCTCAATCATTAATACAATCCCTCCACCTCACTCCACTACTCTATGCCGTGACCATTTGCCATAACTTCATTCCGTAGCCGGTATTCCATTCTGAAGACAGAGATATTATCATCATCAGGAGCAGAGCTAAAAGATAATAGCATTGAGCATTGCAAACGCAGAACAGAAGAGGTGTGGTAGACTCAAAGCCACTTGATCCTGTGGACAGATAGCATATCACTGTGGACAAAGTTTGGAGCATTTTCACTGTCAACACAGAATTGTGGCCGTGTAGAGTTTAAAGTCTGTTGTTACCAAAAGACAGAGGTGTGGTAGTGATTGAGTTTAAAGTCTTTTGCTACCAAAGACAGAGGTGTGGTAGTGATTGAGTTTGAAGTCTGTTGTTACCAGAGACAGAGATGTTGTAGTGTTGAATTTGAAGCATACCATTTGCTATTAGAGACAGAGGTGTTTTTCAGTGATTGAGTTTGAAGTCTCTCTGTTACCAAAGACAGAGGTATTGCACAAAAAGAAATCTGAAGCCATCTCTCACTGCTTATTAGATACATATCAGTTCGAAATTTGAAATTGCTTTCATATTACTCCAAAGTTCAACAGAAGCACATCAGTCCGAGGTTTCGAAGGCATTTTTCATTATCAGACAGAAGCATACCAACCAGAGGTTTTGAAGCTGTGGCCATTCTAAATCAGAGGTATGTCATTTTAAAATTGAAGCCATTTTCATTTAGAGCTTGAAGCCATTTTAATCCGAAAGTAAAAGCCATTGTTTTGTGGGTAGAGAAGAGTGTTAATCTGATATTGAAAAAAATCATGGGTTTCATCGTAAGGACTGAGCCTGTGGGATCAAAATATTTAGAAGGTTACCCACAATGCAAGGAAATGTTACAACAAATAGGATGGCTTCAATTCTTGGAAAAGTTTAATGGCTTCCATAAGGAAGTCACTAAAACATTTGCCAGATCATTCCAAGGAACCGAAGTTGAAATAGGGGATGTCAAGTTTACTGTCACTGAAGTTTTTATTGCAGAGGCTACAGGATTGTCCAGAACTAGAGAAAGATGGTTTAAAAATAGAGAATTCCATAATGACTCCTGGAAACAAATTTTAAAATCACCAAATATGGATGTTAGTGTGTTCAAGAAAGGAATTCCTAGTACTGCATTGAAAAGCAAATGGAGAAACATACTACTTCTTTTACAAAAATTTGTTACATGTGAGGGTAGATATGGGACATTTTATGTCTACCACATCAGACTAATGATGCATTTTTTGGGAGAAGATTTAAATCTACCATATTTCTTGCATCAACGTCTGAAGAAAATGGCTTCCTGCGTTCAGAGAAGAGTTCAGTTTTTAGAAACAACCCTATATCATCATGGGTTGGTAAAAATTTTGGTTGAGCATCATCTATCCAAAAAAAATGATACATGGGATGATTTCTTAATAAGAAATCATTTTGAAGAAGCAAAAGAACTATCACCTGAACCACGGCCCACAAAGAGAAGTAGGAAATGGAGAACTTCAAAAGGTAAAATTGACAAACCAGTTCAAGAAAGCAGTGAGGAAGTCATTTTGGAGAAGTTGACTAGAATAAAGAGGGAACTTAAGGAAGAGAAGATAATCAAGGAATCTACTACAGAGAAAGGAGAGGGGTCCTCTCAGCTTAGGAGAAGCCACAGATTAAAAGGAAAACTGAAGAAAACACCAATCAAACAAATAGGGGTAATCAATATTGAAGATGAAGAAACACCCATTGAAGAGGATGATGAAGAAGATTCTTATGAAGGCACCCCTGAAATTGATCCTGCTCAACAGGAAATTTATGATTATGTGGAAACTTTAGAGAGGACAGCTTCAGAAAGCAGAGAAATAACCCCCAGTCCTCCACTGACTGAAATTGATATATTAAGGAGGGATAGGTATGAGTTGGAATTGTTGAATAGACACATCAAAAATGAGAATGAAATTCTCAAAGATCAAATCAAGCTCAAAACTGATATGAACTCAACCTTATCCCTGCATATAAACAAAGTGGAGAGGACCAATGAGAAGATGAAGACAAGGAACAAAAAGTTGATCAGGGCACTCACAAACCTCAGGTTCAAACTTGTGATCAGGAAACCCAGAAGGCCCCTAGCTTTCAGACAAAGGAGAAGAAGGGGATTAGATGTCCTTGCAGAAGCCTCAGAATTCATAGGATAATTTGCATGAGGACATGCAAAGAGACAGCAATGGGGGTATGTTGAGCCTCAAATTTGTGCTTTCCTTCACCTCATTTTACCTCATTTTCCCTTGTCCATTTCTATTTTAAACCCAATTGATCAATAAAAATAGTTAGAATTACTTCTAGAATGGTTTACATGACTGACTTGTTGAATTTTGTGATTGTTGCCATTGTTAAGCATTTTGACCGGAACTAGCTGCAGAATGCAGACATTCCGTAGCTAACCGGCGATTCTGCAGCTACCTTTATGTTTGAGTATGTTCCAGGTGGCCTCTTGAGGAAAAACACATATGGGCATGATCCACGTCGTGCCTACATGGTTTGTTGCTCATCATGGAAGAGGAAATGAATTCTGGGTACGGTTATGCACGTGGGAACACATTTGTGAAGGAAGACTCCTACTAGGACTGTCTCAGTCCAGATGTCTTTTCTTCTTCACGTAGCCACTTCAAAGACTCCTAAGATGATTCGGATAAGGAAAGACATTATTCCTAAATTATTGTAATTATTTTTACTTGCATTTACTTTATAAACTCTTGAGTAGACCGAGAGCTTAGTTAGAGATTTTGTGTTAGATTTGCTGCTAGATTTTGTGTAAACTCTGTGTTACGTCTTTGAAGACACAGAGCGTTATGTTCAAACTATTGCATCGTTAATGGAGCAGACAAAGTTATCTTGAAGGCGTGATTTAATTTGGAGTTGAATGCCGTCAAGTGGTAGAGGGCCCCTGCCTCTTGCACGGATTTATTTTGCGTAAACTAGATAAGTTTTCTTAACGTCTACGCTTTATTTGAAATCATGCTGTTTTGTTTTGTATCTATCAGAAATAAGATCACTTAGCTTCTCTTCCACAAGAAGACACTCTTCCAACAGACTAAAATGATGAATGTTTAATGACTATGGTACTGTGGGATAGGAGTTAAATTTGTATTTGTTTTTAATTAGCTACTGTAGTCATATTCGTTCTAGCTCTTCCATAAGAAGACACTCTTCCAACAGACTAAAATGATGAATGATTAATGACTATGGTATTGTAGATTAGGAGTTGAATTTGTATTTGTTTTTAAATAGATACTGTAGTTGTATTCATTCTAGCTCTTCCACAAGAAGACATTCTTCCAACAGATCATAATGATGAATGATGATAACTATAGTACTGTAGGGATTAGTTGTAGTTTTTGCTATTCACTATCACAGTTACACTTGTTCTAATCACTCTTCCACAAGAAGAAATTCTTCCAAGACATCCTTAAGAAGTTCAAGATATGACCTTGATGTGATAACTTAGTTTTTCATATGCTTTCTGTTCATTTGCTTTCAATTGCATACAATTACACAGTTAGAATTGTTCTATCCCTTCCAAAAGAAGGAACTCTTCCAAAATATCACTAATGATGAACAAACAGATTGTGTAACTTCATAGAATAATGCATGTTAATTAGAATGCTCCGGAGTTTCATTTTG
The DNA here is from genome assembly GCA_034641835.2 of Pinus albicaulis. Taxonomy (NCBI): domain Eukaryota; kingdom Viridiplantae; phylum Streptophyta; class Pinopsida; order Pinales; family Pinaceae; genus Pinus; species Pinus albicaulis. The sequence continues at coordinate 802,759,980 of CM076570.1, read as the reverse complement.
CATTTAATTCATGTTCAGCTACTTTGTTTCAAGTTTGATGATGACTTATAGTTTAAAATTGTTCTAGTTTAGAAGCATCTCAGGTTCATGATTAAATTAACTCATTGCACTTGCATTTCATAGTCACACTGTCATCCTTTGCACAATAGATTACTTTAGTTGTTAGGATTCACAAGACAGCCTTCATTATTTACAAATATCTTTTTGTTCTGAAAACCACCAGTGATCCATAACCATAGGAAGAGTCAGATAGGCCATCACTGAGAGGTTCAAATATCTTTGTAATTTCTATCATGCCGTAGCTCTTCCTCTCTCAAAAGAATCATTTTACATCAATAAAACCAAGAACTTTGAGTAGCAGGTTCCTACATGGTCCAATAAATCCAATAGAACTGAATAATCAGTGGAATAAGAGCTGAGACAATACGCTATGGCTAGTGCTTGGATCATTCCCTCTTTTGCACATTTAGTGATCATTTCTCAAGTTTAGTTTGTGTCATTTGCCTAAAAAGTCATTATCAAGCTTGCTTCTGTATTTAAGCTAAGTAGTTCGTATTTTGTCTCTAATTCGATTTACAACCATATATTAGGCTCAACTGTGTTTTTTTGACCACCAACTCTTTTCCATTAGTTTCTAGGCACTTTCATTGTAAACATAAAACACCAAAAGACCAAAAACATCATAAATCAACATAAAAGACCAAAAACATCACAAAACACTACATACAACGCATTAGGAAACAAGCACCTAGGTACATATGGTACACTTCACTTCAGCAGTTTACAAATCCTGGTTGACAATTAAATGAGCTCAGTTTAGGAGACTAGATTGAGACCCAACAGCTAGTAGACTCTTAGCTCTCGTGATAGAATTTTTAGATTTTCATGGTTATGTAATGAGACTATTTATGCAATAAAATGAGTATTCAGTTTGTACTTCACTGATTTAGTTTAAGAGAGCTAGGCTTGTGGGTTAGGTCCCAATCCATTGGCCTTGGTCTCTCTCTTGTGTATTTATGTTTATTTTTATGCCATTATAGATAGTTTGCTTCATTAGTGTTAGCTAGTTTGCTTACATTTCATTTTACTATTTTTAGTTTTCTTCCATTTTATCTTCTTTGTAGTTATGCTTGCATAGATCTTGGTACAATAGCATATAAACTCAAAAATATGTGTGTCAAAGCCTCACTCTCTCAGCTCTTTCATTGGAGCTTGATGAGGGCATATCTTCACCATAGGCCCAAATTTACTTTTAGTTTATGATTTCTTGGAAATAATAGATAGGTTTTTGTAGTTTTCATGAAAATGTTGAGAGCACTAATTTAGATCTATTTTTGAAGGCTTAAGTAGGTTTTATTATCAAATTCAACTCATCTTTTCCATCTTCTTCATCACAGATTTGCCAATTTTTATTGGATGAATAGGTAGTTTTCTTGCAGGTTCAAGTAGCATAGTATAGGAAGAATTCACCATTACCCCTAGCTTCATTTATCACCTTCCACCAATCTCCTTTGAACAAAATCGCCCTCATCCCCGTTTTTGAGATTTTCACCACCACATCGAGAGAAAACCTAGAAGTGAAAGAAGATATTTGATAGACGTTCTTACCTTGGAAAATGGGTTGGCCACCTTCCATCCACCTAAATACACCTTCATTTAACCTTCCCTATGCATTTCCTCATCAATTTTGGCTTCAAAACACCCTTGACCTATTTCTTGTAGCATTTGCAGGACATCCTGTAGCACTACAGGAAACCTGTAGAGGATCCTATAACAACGTCAGTTAGCCTCTCATATAGCCCAAAATCCACCCTCCACCTCATCTATACCTGCCACAACCATCCAGACACCTTCAGTCCTGCATCCATGAGTCCAAGGCCTTCCTAAGCCACCTTAGCGCCCTCTTCTTTCGCTGCAAAACAAAGTATTTACAAGCATAGTTAGGTCATTACTAGATGCATGGTTAAAAAATCGTAGTTAAGCATGAAATATTTAGAGTTTATTTATCCATTTGGCCCAAAAATGTGTGATTATATTAGTCATTCTTTCTACAATAACAATTCAACAATTTTATTCATGAATGTTGCCTAGTTTACTTCTATTTCTTGCAATAACCTAAATTGTAGATTTCCATGCTTGAAAAATAGCTAGAAGTATCTTCTTTCTTCAGAATAGTCCTTTGATTGTTGATAGAGTAATGGTTTGGAGTCATCTGTAGCTCTATGTATAATTCAAAAGTGTGATTGACTTCACTCAGAATCCCTAGCAATAACACCCTTTCGTAGGACTCAGAAGAGGATGGCATGAGTAGAATACATCTGCTATGTATATAGCACTTTCACCTCCAAGTTTGTATTAACCACAAGTTGATAAACTAAATTATAGTAGCCTCTGGGAGTTGTAGCACTCTTGGTGCAATACAAGGGCTCACCACTTTTTGGCGCTATTTCCGGGGAGGTGTCTAAGTAGATGTCTTGATTTTGTTTTAGAATTCTTTTATGATTTTCATTTATATCCAATTCCAAAAATATTGAAAAATAAAAAACAATTTGACTTTCATGACTCGTAGGAGTAGGGATAACCAAGGAATTTTTTTATCGAAAACCCCCACATCCCTACACATTCACCCTTCACTCTTCTTCAGTGACTTTGAGGTTGAACACACCATAAGTGAATCTCTTGAACACTTTGAAGAGCCTATTGGAGAAGAAGAAGAACTTGCTTCACCTAAGGACCCTGCTTCACTAGTCCAAGCCATGGCAAGGAGTATTTCCCATTAGAGAAATATATGGGGAAACTAGGATGAAGAACATCAATCCCTCAAACCTTCCACATTTCCATGGACTTACCTCCGAGGATTTTGACACCTTCATGTTTGAATTTTTTGTTGTCTACTGAACCTATGATTATGTCTCAGATGATCAAAAGGTGAAGCTATCCCAATCCACCCTCAAGGATGCATCTTTGCACTGGTTCATGGGTCTTATTGGTCACAACATCAGTACCTGGAAACAGATGCAAAAGTCCTTTAAGAAAAAGTACAGGGACTAATGTAGGTCCAAGGAAACTAAATAAGAAATATTTAGGATTTCTATAGAGCCTGATGAATCCTTATAATATTATGAAGAAATATTCCAGTTAAAATATTAAATATATAGCCACACCCTTGATCTTGGATCACTTAAAATAGTATTTCTCTGAGGGATTAGGGAGGAGGTGATAGAAAATCTAAATATGATATCGGGAGGAGATATCTACCAGCTGCCTTATGAGGACATGAAAATTGTCTTTATGAACCATTCTAGGGCATCTAGGAATAAAGGTAGAGCTAGAGAAATTATGACCAACACCCCTTCCTCTTCCACCTCCATCAAACATGAGATTGGAAATATGTTGGAGGACTTCAAGAGTGAGATTCTACACATTTTCTTTGCAAATGGAGACAAGGTAGATCAAGAGGAAGCAAGAGGAAGAAAAAAGAGCCTTGGATATCTTATGCCCTAGATGTACTAGAAAACACCCTTGGAATGAATGTGTTAGGTCCCTATATTACTAGTATAGTCCCTTATTGTTGTTAGTGTGACCCCCTTATTGTTATTATTGTACCCTTGTAACCCCCATATTGTTATTATTGTGCCCTTAAATTATTATTGTTAGGTTGGCTAGGATTACATTGTGGCCCCACTAGGATTACATTGTGGCCCTATGGACTCCTATATATAGAAAGGAGGTTTTGTAATTTGAATCATCCAAGAATTTTTAATTCATGTAATGTATTGGAGGTTGCCCCCTCGAAGTGGCTTATTTCTAAGGCGTTGATATCTCTTTTCTTCTCTTTTTGGAGTTTGTTTCACAACACAATGTCCATTGAACATTATAGATGTTTTCTTAGTATGTGAAGAGAATCATACCACAGATAAGTGTCCCTCCTTACCTAAGCCCAAATTTGTATATCAAGGTGGGGAAGTAGGACAAGAAAAACTTTGTTTCATAAATTAGAGAAGGCCTCAAGGGCCTAGGTCACATCAGCACAGTATACAAGGTGCACTTTACCCCTATTAGCACAATAATCAAAATGCACCAATGCAACCCTTGTACACCTCCACTTCTCCATCATGGCCTACACCTCCTAATTTTCCCTACAACCCCCCATATCACCCTGAGCCTGTGAACCAACCATTGCAGTAGTATGTTCCTCAAACACCTTAGTGGAGCAACCCATCACAAGGGTGGAGGCCTCAACATAATCAACCACCCACTCTAATGCCTCCACCCCAACTGCAATCTTAGCTCACTCATTTTGCTCCACCCAAGCTACCTCAGATGCCTACACAACCCAATCCAAACCCGAGAAAAACATATGCACAATAGGTTTACTGTGAAGAGACATCCTATCCAGCTTATGTTGTGGAGATACATGAGATCAATCTCAGGTAGGGAAGAGTAATCCGAGCTAATCATCCTCCATATCCACCTGCAAAGGTTGAGGAGGAAAAGGAAGAAAGTAACACTTAGATCCAACAACCTCCTTCTCCTGAGTGCTTGATCACTTTAGTCAGCACACCCTAGAGGAGACTGAACTTCTGGGAGAACTACAAAATTTTTGTGTAAAAATACTCCTTCTTTAGGCCATTAAGGATGCCCTTATTTACAATAGGTTCATCAAATAAAAGAGATTTAAGAAACCTGAGAGAAAGAATAAATATACCCCCACGATCAATGTAGTTGGAAAAATGTAAGACTTAATGTTGGGAAGGGTGATCTTCCCGAAGTACCTGGAACCTAGAAGTCCAATTCTAGATGTTCACATAGATGGTGTCATAGTCCCCAATACTGTGATTGATCTCGAGGTTGCCATCAATGTAATGAACAAGGAAAGTATGCTTAAACTCGACCTCCAAGGGACTTTGAGGAAAACCACATCAGTTCTGCAACTTGCAGATCGGTCCACAATAGCTCCAAAAGGAATTTTTTAGGATGTTAGGTTTTCAATCGAATCTTGGGAGTCCCCTACAAATTTCCTAGTTCTCCAGCCAAGAACTAAGTTTAATGGATATCCTATCATTTTAGGGAGACCTTGGTTAGTTATTGTCGACGCTTATATTAGATTTCAGACAGGAAACATGACTATAAAAAATGGGCCCTTGTATAAACAGTTGGTATTATATCCTCCTGCCCAATATTCCATTGTCCATGAACCACCTTTATGGTTGGAGGATGAAGAAGAAGAATATGAAGCATACAACACTATGCCCTAACCCATTTGTACCATAGATACTATTCTTGGAGGGGGGCAACATGATAAGGATGGCCTCATTGATCAAATCATTCAGAACGAAGTCCCCACTGACAGTCCACTTGATGAACTAGTAAAAGAGTTTGAGAGCCATCCTTGTATGGAACGACACTTAGTGGATTCAACTTATGAAATCGTCAAGGATGTGGAATTTGGTCCATAAAAATCTCTAAAAATTAACTCATCCCTATCAGCTAAAGAAGAAGAGCGGTTATGCCAACTCTTGGAAGAAAACATTGATGCATTTTCTTGGGACTACAAAGAAATGAAAGGGGTGCATCCCTCAGTGTGCACACATCATATCTACATTAAATAGGGGTGCAAGCCTGTGCGTCAACCCTAACAAAGGATGAAACCAACTCTAAAAGACATAGTAAAGGAAGAACTACATAAATTATTGGATGCAGGTTTCATCTATCCTATATCAGACAATGAGTGGGTATCTCCTCTTGTCCTAGTCCCAAAAAAGAATGGAAAATGGGGAATCTATGTTGATTACAGGGAACTCAACAAAGTGACCAAGAAGGACCATTTCCCCTTTCCCTTTATAGGTCAAATTCTTGATGGCCTTGGAGGAAATAAATTATTTTATTTATTAGATGGGTTTAGTGGGTGTTGGGAGTTTTAATTATGATTTGATTCACAATTAATCCTTGTAATATTAATTTTTCAATCCGGACTCGTAAACGCGAGTTGTACTGTGTTTTTTATTCAGCTTATGATCAAAGCATATAAATTCCTCCCATGGTAACTTAAGTATAGAATGATAAGAAAACTTCTATTTTATTACCACTCATTTTATCTATGGACAAATAATTCTGAACAGAGGAAAAAGTAAATCAATTCACTTAGTTTACCAAACCATACCACTTGTGTTTAGTCTATTCTTCCTGCAACTATGGAAATTTTATCCAATCTTATTTATTTAAAATGGAAAACAATATTTCTGTGAAAAAGGAAGAATCAATAATCAAATGAAATTGTATGAAAATTACTAATTAACCCGTATTAAACTGATGACAAAGTAAATAACACTACTTTTAAATGACTCCTCATTCAATCTTAAATGAAATTGAAATGTTGGACATGAATCCCACACCTTAAATTAACGTTGGGATGAAAACCTAAACGTTTCACTATTTAATTCATTCCTAGAAACAAATCATAATTTTAATTGGAATCACACAATGCATTTTAAATGAAACTACTCCACTTTACTAAATCACACCTTGCCCAAATAACTCCCATTGCTAAAAATAAATCACACAATCAAATCACTGTAAATGTTTCAATAGAAATGGAACCACTTTGTATAATTACAATCATACTATGAACTTTCAGTCGTGGATCACACTATTATACTAATTTAGCTTATGAATGCTGGAATATGAACACACACACACACACACACAAATCACAATTCCATATTAAATGCACAACTCTGATTAGTAGAAAATAAAAACTTCATTCATCAAACGAATCACAAAACTATTCGATGCATTCAAAAAGAGATTCATTCAAAATCCTCACCATGTCCTATGTACTAGTGCATGTAATTTTTGTAATGCTAACCACATTCTGATCAAAGGATGGTTTGATGACAATTGAAATGAACTCGGCTCTTTTATGATCAAAAGAGCATAGGTATGTGTTAAGGATTCACACACAGTGTATATCACAAATGGAAATAGATATAATATAAATGAATCCAAGGCTGAATGATTATGAAAACTCCAGAAATCAAATCTAATATCTCACACAATTGCATACAAAACCTTATTGAATTCACACATTGGCTTGATGAAAGAAGAATGTAATGAACTATCACATAGTGATCCTAAGAATTAATAGTGAATCTTGCTCCGAGATGATGGTGGGCCCTTCCACACCTGGGTAAGATATAAAAGGTTTACAGTAAAAGAGATATTTAAATATTAAAATCAAGAACTCACAATATACCATAACTCGAAATGATTTGGTTCAAATCATAGCAAAGATGTATTGTTTGGAATAGAGTCTTCCATTACAAATTTTAATGTCTGAAAAGCAACTTGACAAATTAATAACTTGCACCAATAACTCTCTATCCTAAGTCATTACTCTGTTTGCCTTTATAGGAAAATTTCCTTATACAAAATAACAATACACAAAATAAGCAAATCAATGTGATCTAGTGGCTCATACGAACTTTTTTTCCTTGGCATAACTGAATCGAATGTTTGTTACCAATCGAATGCCAACATTAGCATGGTCCTACTTGAGGCTGATCTGGAGAATCTGCGTTATGGAAAACATCAATCTCGAGCTCCATTAAAATATTCAGATGTGGTGTTCGATCTTCTCAAATTTATGGACTCGTGGAAAGAGTCTACTAGCCTCCATGGTATTGAGTATAGATCAGAGACAGAGCTATTGAGTATAGAAATGGGAAAACAAGGTTGTTGACAAGCATTCCTTCCATCTTTAGCTAACTCGACCATGTTGTTGCAAACCTTCATATATAACCCATAATGATTAGTTAGATCATAGGAATATAACTCAAATTTACTCAAACTTAATCTTAAAATATCAAAATGACATTAATGAAATGCATTTACCTAAAGTCAGGGTTTTAGCAAGGTTTGGGCAGTGATAGTGATGGAAGGGTAGGTGAAAGGGAACTTTCTTGATAAAAGAGGGAAAAAATAGAGGTGATAAGTGGAAAATTTGGGGGAAAAACTAGGCACCAACATCCCCCCCATGCTGATTTTGATGCATGTCCTCATGCATCTGCTACATTCTGCCAAAAATGAGAGGATGCAAAACAAAAAAGGAACCCTAGTCTAAGACTAGAATTTGTGACCAGAATTTCTAATCGATGTTTAACTGGAGTAGAGCACTTCTTAAATTGTAAATACAGTCCTTGTGCACTTAATTTCTTACACCTTCGAAGTTCATCAATAACTATAATCTTGATGAGACTGTGATGATACGAGGCTGCTTCGGGCTTTCTACTTTCAGACTGTACTCCTCTAGACATCTCATGTAAGCTCAACATTAGAAAATGTGGAATGCTTAATGGGCTATCTTCAGTGAAATAAGTCAACAACCAGATATGGTAAATAAATAAAACCGCATGCCTCCCTTCATAGGTAAGGAAGTGCTGCAACATTGTGATCAAAGGGTGCCACTGTTCTTCTATACAACTTGTCAATACACCTTTTTCCCAATTGATTAATCGGTATGTTGTCTTTAATAACATGGCATAATTTGGAATTCTTAATTGTCCACCCTTGAAGAATGGTTCACCCTCCGAGGGCCACCCTATACCTCTGCTGAATGATTTTTCAATGACTTCAAAACTTAAATTCCCAACCTTGATGTGTTCCCCATCGAATTTTTAGGCAAACAACAAAGCAACCTTATCGTTATAAGACTGAAATTTTTGTAAAAATCTCATCGATCCTCGCTCCTCCACAAATCCTTTTCACTTTTTATATTCCAAACCGCGTGAAAACTGGCCGAAGGTGGGTTCATGGCATTCGAATCCCATATCGACTGACACCATGATTCCTTAATTCAATTACAGATGCACCCTTGCAAAAATGAAACAAAATTCCCTTCTTTTTTGATCAAACAATTTCCTCAGTCCCCTGTTGAAATTGTCTCCAAAATCTCAAGGCTTGGCTGAATTCATGCCTTAAGAAATTAATGAACACAATCCTGTCATGGAAACTTCCCATCGATTCAATGATTATCATTCATTGGTGCGGCCAAATTTATAACATGAGGTAGATCATTACAAATTAAGGGAAGTATGTGATTTGAAGTGCGATGATACAATGATCCATATGCGAATGAAGTGGAGTGATGGTCTTGAGGCCGAGTGGAAGGTCGCATGAGCCATCATGATTGATCAGGGATACTAGGAGATTCTAGTGGGAAAAGGGAGAGGAAATATAGGATTTATGTAAGATGATAGGATTATGTAAGGGAATATAGGGGTATGATTACAATTTAGGAGGAGGGATAGTTAGAGGTGCATAACATATAACATGCATTTCAACTATTCATGATCAAATTCAAGCAACGTTAGGCACATACATAAGCCAACTTATACTGATATAGGGTAATAATATTGTAGAGATCATCCGACTCTGTAATAGAAACAAAGTACCTAACATAAAATAATTCTGATAAGAATGACACTTAGGTAGCAAGTGTGTTCAGCAAACATTGTTGTGGGAATGTAGTTTTAATGGAAAAACTTAGTTTTACATAGTTAAGTACAAAATTAGAGTAAATAACCTCTAAATTTTTCTTTCCATAGTGTCACATACGCTGCTAAGTTAAAGAGATCAATCATCCTTGGTTGATAGTAGAAGTGGACACTGGTTATGAAGCGATCCTTTATAAAAATGCAACCTAAACATCCAACATACTCCAAAAAAATATGTTGTTCTCAAAATACATCCATAATAATAGACTGTAATTTTTACACATTATAGTATTGAAAGATATAGAACACAAAATATGGAAATTCACTTTTGCTCAATGCCATGTAATTTGCTAATTTTTGCCTCTTAGAAGATAAGTGAAACCTGTTTATCACCCCATGGATTTTAACTAGGCTTGGGATGATGATTTCCTGAGGAATTTGATATTTAGAGAGCTTGAAATGGCCAGAAAGAAAACTCTAGGGGGGTTTCTTTTCCGTACTTATTCTATTGAGTTTGGAAAAGAAAATTATGTGCTCAATAGATCCCTAGCTACTCCTACTCTATTATTTTAAGGAGCCTAAAGTATCCATTTCTCGAGATATTCATATTTACAAAGTCTAAATTACCCAAAGAAGACTGTAGGGGGGATTCATTTCTGTAATTATTTCCTTGAGACTAGAAAAGAACAAATATATACTCAAGGAACCCCTAGGCTACCATTGGTCCATGTAGTTTTACGATCCTGGATCAGTCATTGCTCGGGAGTTTCAATTTTCAAGAGCCTGAAATCATCCGAAAGGAGACTTCGAGGGGGATCCTTTTACATAAATAATCTGTCAAGTTTGGCTAAAAGAATAAATGCACCCAAGACAAATTTCTCCTTTTATTCTACATGGGTTGTGGGGAGAAACATCTAAAAATATGAAAAATTATAGCCCATTGGTTATTACATACATACACACACACACACACACACACATATATATATATAAGAAAATGAAATAAATCAACCAGATGAACCAGAAAGAGGCTGGTCATTTTCATGAACCAGCTCCATTCCTAGATCTCTTTGTATTTCCTACAAAAAAATATGTCGAGAGAGAGGTTAACGATAAATATTGAGTCAGTGGCCATTTACTACAAAAGAAGTCGAACCATCATCAATAGTTTTAATGCAGACTGAACCATTACAAAAATATTCATCTACTTCATAATGTCCTAACCATATAGTTGAGAATTTACTTTTGAAGTGTTTGAACTTACTGTCATAAAGCAAGGCCCAATATCCTAGATGGAAAACCTCCTTCTTAATAAAATTATCATGCTAATGAGCTCTTTGATCCTGAACCAACATATTTCTATGGTATGCATCCTGTCTAATCTCATCAAGCTCATTCAACTACATCAATCTTTGTTCTTGGGCCTCATTTAGATTAATTCCAAATTGTGTGGAAGTTTGAAATATATTCACTTGGAATTCAATAGGAAGCAACACTTGTTTCCCATAAACTAATTCATATAGGGAGTTCCCTGTCACATTCCTCCAAGTTATGCGGTAAGTCCATAATGCCTCTGACAACTTTTCTGCCCAATCCCTATGATGTAACTAAATGGTATTTGTGAAGATGGACTCTAACAATTAGTTTGTGGATTCCACCTTCCCAATGGCTTGGGGGTGGTAAGGAGTATATTTCTAGTGTTTTATTTGATATTTTTCAGTGAGAGCATTGACCAATTTAGATGTGAATTGTGTGCCTTGGTCCGTGACAATCTCTCGGGGTAATCCAAATCCAGTGAAGTTGTCCTAAAAAATAAATTCCACTACTGCCTTTTTAGTTGTAGCATACAAAGCCTTAGCTTCCACCCACTTGGTAACATAGTCGATGAAAAATAAAATATACTTTTTCTTCTTTCACATGGGGAATATAGGTCCCATGAAATCCAATGCCCACTTCTCGAAATTTTCTATTACTATCTGTGGTTAAAGGAGCATCTCATCAAAAGGAACTTACCTCCCCATTATCTGACAATCATCACAACTAGATACAATTTTTTTGGCATCTTTGAAGAGCGAGGGCCAATAATATCTGGTATGGATAACTTTGTATGTGATCCTTTTATCTACAAAGTTCCCTCCACAAGGCTCATTGTGGAAGGCCTAACCACATCAAACATCTCATCTTCCCACACACATCTCCTCATGATCAAGTCAGGTCCGGTATAGAACAAGTCTCCATCAATCCAAGAATAATTGGCACTCTGCTGTATAATGTTGTGTTTCTCCCTAGTGGAAAGATTGTGGGGCAACCTTCCTAATACCAGGTAGTTGGCAGCATCTTCAAACTAGGGAGTAATGGTATATATAGCAAATAATCCTTCATCGGGAACTCATTTGGTACGGGAGTCGACACATTTTCCCACAGAACATTCAATCGAGACCAGAAATCAGCTACCAAATTATCTCGACCAGGCCTATCAATCATATTTATATTTAATTCTTGCAAAATCAGTAACCATCTAGTAATTCTACCATTAGTGATATATTTTTTCATTATAAATCTAATGGAAGAATGATCAGTATGGACAAAAGTCTCATAAATGGTTATGTAATGTCTAAATTTTCCAATGGCATGAACAATTGCTAATAATTATTTTTCAGTAACTGTGTAGTTTAGTTTGCCATGGGAAATATTATTGCTATCATAATAAATAGCATAAGGATAATGATGTTTCCTTTGTCCCAAACTGCTCCAAGTGCAGTGTCTGAATCATCCGTACAAATTTGAAATTGTAAGGACCAATTTGGCCTCCTTAAGACTAGAGCAGTGGACAACCTATCCTTCAATACCTAAAAATCCTATTGAAAATCATCATTCCAAACAAATTTAGTGTATTTAGTCAATAATTTAAATAAATGTGCTGCAATTCTTGTAAAATTTTCAATATATCCATGGTAATACCCTGCGTGTCCCAAAAATCTTCTTACCTATTTTTGCGTACTAGGAATGGGAATATGCGAGATTGCCTCAATCTTAGCTAGATCGAATTTTATTTCTTGGAACGAGAGATTATGTCCCAAGACAACATCTTAAGTCTGCATCATTTTACATTTAACACTGCTAAGGCCTACATGAGCTTCCTAGCATTGAATTATTACCTTTTTCAGATTTAAGAGTGCTTGAGGGAAATCATCTCCATATATAGTGAAGTTTTCCATATATATTTCGACACAATCATGTGTGAGGACAGAAAATATGGCAAGAATATCTCGCTAAAAAGTAGCTAGGGCATTGCAAAGGCCAAAGGGAAGGACTCGATAGACATTAGTTCCCAAGGGCAAGTAAAAGTAGTTTTCTCTTGGTATTCGTTAGCTATTTTTATCTAATTATATCCACTGTATCCATATAGAAAAGAGAAATATTTCTTACCATAGAGTGTGTCAAGTACCTAGTCAATAAATGGTATCAGAAATTAATCTCATAAGGTGGCTTTGTTCAAATCCCTATAATCGACACATATGCGCCACTTACCATTCTTCCTCGGAACCACCAATAAAGGTGACACCCATTTACTGTCTGAGATAGGATAGATAAAGACTCCAGCCAATAACTTAAGAAATTATTCTTTGAAAATTTCCTTTAAAGTGGGGTTCATACATCTTTGGGGTTGTCCGATGGGTCTCATATCCTCATTGGTGTAGATGTGATGGATGAAAGTGTCTAGATGTATGACCTTCATATCTAAATAATCCCAGGCTAAGGCCCTGGATTGTTCTTTAATCATGCTCAACAATTGCTCCTTTTGTTCTGCAGTCAATTCTGTACGAATATACAAAGTTTTTCCTTTAGTGATTTCAACTGCTTCAGTAGTGAGCTCTTTGCCTTCCTCCAATGCTGCAAATGAGGAAAATATAGCAGGATGGAAATATTCTTGAAACTTGTTACTGAAATAATGCTAATAACAGTTAAAGGAAACAGGATAATTAATACAAGAACTATCAGATAAAAATTACTGCCAAATGTGATCTTTAGATTGTTCCCAGAGACCTTTAGATTGGCCTAGTGTTAATAGGGGAAACATACAATCTTCCTCTCCATAATGATTCTCTAGCAATAAAGGTACTTCAACAACAGTTTGAGGAGGGGAAAATATTGACAAAATTTGATTACATAAACCATTAGAAATGACCATTTCTCCATTTCTACACCCTATCATAGCATCAACAGTAGCTAACCAAGGGCATCATATAACCACAGGGTGTCTAGGTTTAGAGGTTTTAAAGGAAATGACAATAAAATTGATTGGATAATTCCAGGAAGAAATGGTGACCACAATGTCTTCTAAGGTTACCAGGGGTTTAACAACAAACTTGTCTTCCAACTCCAAAATTATAGGTGGAGTTTTAATCCCTTGTAGTTGTAAATATGTCATGGTTTTATAAGTCATAGCGTTAATGACTGCTCCTAAATCTACAAGAGTATTTGGCAGAAGCACTCCATTGATCTCAATGGTCACAATGGGACTCCCTGGGTCATTATACTTCGTAGGCAAATCTGATATCATCTTGGACATTTCACTCATGACTTGTACATTTTGTTTTTTATGCCCTTTTCTACCCATTTTATTAATACACAGATATTTAATGATTTTAGTATAGATGGGAATGTCCTCAATGGATTGTAAGAGTGGAATTTTAACACACACATTCCTTAATTTTTTTTCTAAATCATATTCAATCGAGATTTCCTCTTTCTAAACAAGAAATCGATACAGATAAGGGGGTTCATTTAGTTCTTTTTTTGTTTTCATTTTTCATGTCATTGGTGACTGTTAGTTTTCTCTAGAGGGGCCTCTTCCTCAATGACAACAACTAATTTTCTTGTATTAATTTCTTTCCTAGATCATAATTAAATTTCATTTTTATTTGGATAGTAGTAATCACATAGGTGGGAAAAGGTTGTAATTATATAATTTGCACAGTTTGAGGCTATTTATTATGGTGAGATTAGCCATGGGTTGTGCTGGAAAAAAAGTGGAGCGAGGCAGGTTAAATGTTGGTGGTGCCTGCAAGGATGATGGGTTCGATGGAGCAGGTAAAAGTTGGTGTAAAGGAGAAGGAGGAAGCAATGAGGGTTGTTGATAGTTGTTTGGGTTGTACCCTTGTTGATAAGGCTGAATGGTTGGGTTGTAGGATGTGCTAGGCATGTTTGAGTATGGAAAATAGAATTGGTTTTGAGGCTGGAAAGTGTTTACATAACGATTTGCCCTCCAATTCTGGTTCCAAGAAGTATTTTGTGTTTTAGAATTGGACCAAGGGGGGTAAGATGGCTAGGAATTCCAATGTGGATTTAGACCATAACCTTGGGAAATAGGATCTAGAAACATGTTTTGATTCTGGCTTCTCCAAAAGGGTTTCTTATTTGCTTGTGAAGGGTCATTTTTTTCAGTATTACCCTTATAAATATCCCGTAAACCAGGAACAGATGGACACTTCTTGGTTTCGTGTTCTAAAGCACGAATACCACAAAAATCAATGACATTAATGGGACACTCCCTCTTAGCATCATTACTTCTACATTTAGGGAAAAAGATAACCATGGAAGCCCTCCCATATTCTTGTTTATTTTTGAGTTTTATTGTGTCTAGTTGGTCGCTAATGGTGTTTAGGATATCTGTTTTGAATTTTTCCAATAATTTTCCTAATTCAAGTCTAGTGACAACATTGGCTACATGTTTCTGATTTCTTGACACAAAATCTTTGGGATTGTCATGGAGTTTGTTGCCTACTTTAGCATGAATTCTTGAATAAGTGCGACATAGTTCGGCTAGTTCAGCAAAAGGTTTCTTATAAACATCCCCACCATTTAGAAGGTTTAAGGTTTCAATGCATTCATCCCTCAACCTCTTTATAAAGACTATTTTAACAATTTTCTCATCTAGATTTTCCCCTCGGGATTTATGATAATGATATAGGAAATGTTCAAGATACTCTTCTAAGTTTTCATCATTCAACTGTTGCATTCTAAGAATATCGTTCACATCCCTAATTTTATAGGAGTCTTATTATTTTTTAAGAAAGACAAACTTCATATCCTCCCATGAGTAAATGGTATTTTCACCTAGACTCATAAACCATCTAAGGGCTTCATATTTCAGGATGGATGGGAACAACTTAAGTCTATGTGCATCATCATAATAATTGTAACTCCTACATAAGATATCAAACTCAAATAGAAATGCATCTAGGTCCTCAGAGGACTTACCATAGAAGAGTGGAAGAGATGCCATTGGAATGTTTTTCATATTTATATTATTGGTTACATCAGGTATAGGAAATCCAAAGGTGGTTTCTCCTTCTTCTTCTTCTGGTCCTCCCCTTGGTCCATCATTTTTTCCTTCTAATGGTCAATCACGGTTCTCACCGAATAGGTTAAGTTATGGACCTTCTTCTTGTCCATGGTTGTCCTCACAACCTCATTCATTGTTTTGGTTTTAACCTCTATTTTATGCAATTTTGGTGTTGGTACTGATATGACTAGAGAAGGATTCAATGGATAGCTACCTTAATTCCTCTTGAATTAGGTGTTCTCCTCATAAAACATCCTTACTGCTAGTGCTCCCTTTTTCTTGTTTTGTTCCTACATAACGATTAGAAAAATTAGTGAATGGTGTAACTGTAGAACCAAAAATTTCATGAAATTTTGAAATAGAAATAAATCTTCCTTTACTATCTATAGGCCTACATCTACTTATATGCATAAAGGAAAGGAAAAATGAAAGTTCAAGGATAAACAAAAATGGATAGAATTTGGAGAAGCCCCACAATAGTGGATGTGTGGCTCTTCTCTCATGTCTTACCGTACGCTCTCAACCCTTTGAATGCCTTGCAATACCCTTGAAACTATGTAACAATAATCTTACCTGAATCAAAATACAACTTCCCCGGAAATGACACAAAAAATGTTGGGAGTTTTAGTTATGATTTAATTCACAATTAATTCTCTTAATATTAAATTTTCAACCTAGACTTGTAAACACGAATTTTACTTTGCTTTTGATTCATCTTATGATCAGAGCATATAAATTACTTCCATGGTCGCTTAAGTACATAATGATAAGGAAAATTCTATTTGATCAACACTCATTTTATCTGTAGAAAAATAATTCTGAATAGAGGAAAAAGGAAATAAATTCACTTAGTTTACCAAACCATACCACTTTGCTTTATTCTAGTCTTCCTACAACTCTAGAAATTAAATCCAATCATCTGTATTTAAAATAGAAAAAAATATTTCTGTGCAAAAATAAGAATCAATAATCAAATGAAATTGTTATGAAAATGATCAATTAACCAAAATCAAATTGACAACAGAGAAAATCACACTGATTTTAAATGACTCCTCACTCAATCCTGAATGAAATTGAAATGTTGTACATGAATTGCACACCTTCAATTAACGCTGGAATGAAAAACTAATTGTCTCACTATTTAATTTAGTCCTAGAAACAAATCATAATTTTAACTGGAATCACACAATGCCTTTTAAATGAAACTACTCCACTTAACTAAATCACACATTTCCCAAATAACTCTCACTTCTAAAAAGAAATAACACAATCAAATCACTGTAAATTTTTCATTAAAATTGAAACCAATTTGTCTAATTACAATCACACTATTATCTGCCAGTCCTAGATCACACTATTATACTACTTTAGCTTATGAACAGTAGAAGATGAACATACACACACAGCAATCACAATCCAATCTTAAATGCACAACTCTAATTAGTAGAAAATCAAAACTTCATTCATCGAATGAATCACAAGTTAACTATTAGATGCATTCAAGAAGAGGTTCATTCAAAATCCTCACCATGTCATACGTACTAGTGCATGTAATTTCTCTAACGCTAACCACGTTCTGATCAAAGGATGGTTTGATGAAAATTAAAATTAACTCGGCTATTTTATGAGGAACATAGCATAGCTATGTGTTAAATATTCGGATGCATTCTATATCACAAATGGAAATATATATACTATCAATGAATGCAATGCTAAACGATTATGAACACTCTTGAGATAAAATCAAATATCTCACACAACTTCATACAAAACCTTATTGAATTCACACATTGGTTGGATGAAAGATGAATTTAATGAACTATCACACAGTGAATGTAAGAACTAACAACGAATATTTCTCCCATATGATGGTGGGCCCTGCCACACCTGGGTAAGATTTAAACCATTTAAAGTAAAAGAGATATTTAAAGCACTAAAATCAAGAACTCACAATATACTATAAATCAAAATGATTTGGTTCAAATCATAGCCATGATCTATTAACTAGAATAGAGTATTCCATTAGAAATTTTAATGTATGAAAAACAACTTGAAAAATTAATAACTTTCTCCAATAACTCTCTAACCTAAGTCATTGCAGTGCTGGCCTTTATAGGCAACATTTCTTATACAAAGTAGAAATACACAAACTCAACAAATCAATGTGATCTTCTAGCACAAATGAAATTTATTTCCTTGGCACAATTGAATCGAATGTTGGTTACCAATCAAATGCCAACATTAGCATGGTAATGCTTGAGGCCGATCTGGAGAATCTTCTCTATGGAAAACATCGAGCTCATGCTTGGTCAAAATATTCAGCTGTGGTGTTCGATCTTCTCAAAGTTACGGAGTCATGGAAAGATTCTACTAGCCTCCATGGTCTTGAGTATAGATCAGAGACTAAGTTGTTGAGTACAGAAATGGAAAATCAAGGCTATTGAAAATCATTCCTTCCATCTCTAGCTAGCCTGACCATGCTGCTGGAAACCTTCATATATAACCCATAATGATTAGTTAGCTCATAGGAGTATAACTCAATTTTACTCAAACTTAATCATAAAATAGAAAATTGATACTAATGAAATGCATTTAGCTCAAGTTAGGGTTTTATCAAGGTTTGGGTAGTGATAGTGATGGGAGGGTAGGTGAAAGGGTACTTCCTTGACAAAAGAGGGAAAAAATAGACGTGATAAGTGGGAAAATTGGGGGAAAAAATAGGCACCAACAATGGGCATAACTAGATCCAAATTAGCCCTGAAGTCGAGGACAAGACTAATTTTCCATGTCCTTGGGGCACCTTCTCTTACAGAGTCCTTCCGCTTGGGTTTTGAAATTCCCCATCTACTTTCCAAAGTGTTGTCTTGATAATTTTCTCAGAGCTAGTCCATGACCCAACAGAAATCTACATGGAAAATTTCACACCTTATGGGGATGACTTCCAAGAATCTCTCTCCAAGTTGGGAAAGGTGTCGAGAAGGTGCATTGATATGCATCTATCCCTGAGTCCATAAAAGTGTGAATTCTTAAAAATTGTAAGAGTATTATTGGGCCACTCAATATCGCAAGTAGGAATTCAGGTGGATTAAAAAAAAATCACCATCATTCAAAGGGTTCCTTCTCCTCAGAAGCAGAGAGATGTCAGAATTTTCCTAGGTCTAGTTGGCTACTATAGAAGGTTCATCAAAGACTTCAACAAATTGGATTCACCATTATTTGGTTTGTTGGCCAAATATTCTGAATTTATCTATTCCATTCCGTGTGAAGAATATTTTGAGCTCATTAAGGAAAATTTAGCTACTGCCCCCATTCTTCGAGGTCCAAATTGGGCTTTACCTATCCACATCCACACAGATGCAACAGACAAAGCTGTGGGGGCAGCTTTGGGGAAATTGGAAGACAAATTAACCTATGCCATCTGTTTCATTAGCAAGAATTTGTCCAAGGCCGAACTCAACTATATTTTCATATGAAATGAATTTTTAGCCATTGTCCATTCTTTAAATAAATTTAGACATTATATCACTGATTATTAGACCTTTTTACACACTAACCATGCAACCATCAAATAATTAATGAATAAAACTAACGTTGATGCTAGAATAATTACATGGTTGTTGTTATTACAACAGTTTGATTTGGAAATTGTTGAAAAACAAGGGAACGAGAATGTTGTTGCAGATTTTTTTTATCTAGACTAACTCTACCTTTAGATGAGGAAGGAATGTTGGATGAAAAACTTCCGAATGAACACCTATTTTCTATCTCGGTACTCTGTTCGTGGTTTTCTGACATAGCCAGCTACTTAGTTTCTGAAAAATTCCCTCCAAACCTCTCATCCAGGGAGAAGAGCAAGATCACTAGAAAAAGTGCCCCTTTCACCTGGATCAATGGAAATATCTTCAAGTTGGGCCCTAACCAAATTATTAGATGATTTGTGAGGGAGGAAGAATTTTTTGACATCCTCTTAGCATGTCATGATAGTCCTTTTGGTGGCCACTTTGCTGCAAAAATAACAACCTTCAAATCTTTACAGGCAAGTTACTATTGGCCTACCCTCCACCAAAATGCTAGGAGATACAATAGTAGGTGTGACCAGTGCCAAAGGATGGGGAAATATACACAGAGGTAATAAATTCCTCTTAACCTTTAGGTGTCTCTAGAGCCATTTGAAAAATTGGGCATGGACTTCATTAGACCCATCGATCGACAATCTAGGCAGAGGAGGTATACAATAGTTTGCACTAACTACCTAACCAAGTGTGCTGAAAAAAGGGCTGTAAAGGTGGAAACAGAGGAGAAAGTAGCAAATTTTCTAAGAGATAATGTGTTCTACAAGTTTGGATACCCTAGAGAGGTAGTCATTGATCATGGGACTCAATTTACATCTCATATCATTTAAAATATTATCAGGTGGCACAAGACCAAGCATAAGACTTCCACTACCTACCATCTACAATAAAATGTCCAGGTGGGAGTGAAAAATAGAGCCTTGGAGAATATCCTCGCCAAGGTTGTGAGTAGTAGTAGGAAATATTTGGCAGACAGATTGGTGGAAGCCACTTGGGCCTACAATACCACTTGGAATACAACCATAGGGTTCACTCCTTATGATTTAATCTATGGGAAGCAAGCTATACTTTAAATTGAGTTTGAGTACAACACCTTGAGGATGGAAGTTTAGTTAGACTTGGACATCAAAAAGGCCCAACAAGAAAGGTTGCTACAATTTAAATAGTTTTGATAAGTTCAAGATGGAAGCACTCCTTCACTCAGAAGTGGTTCAACTGTAAAGGAAGGTTTGGCATGACAAGAAAATTAAGGAGATGAAATTTCAAAGAGGAGATTGCGTGTTGCTTTATGACTCAAGGTTCAAGGATTTCAAAGGAAAATTAATGACAAGATTGTTGGTACCTTACAAAGTGGAAAAATTCTATAATAATGTCGCAGTTCAGATCAGGACCATAGATGAGGAGGAGATTCCCTTGCTTGTCAATGGTTACAAACTCAAAGTATACAAAAATCCCCTGTCTAGGGTTGAGTTTATAGATTCCATAAAAAGGGAGGTGTATGTCATGGGAAGCTCCATATTTTCCTACACTTCCCCCTCCTAGAAAAATAAAATATGGAAAAGAATAAAGAGGCATGGGTGAAAACCTCGCTTAGGCACCCAAGGAAAACTCTAGGGTTGAAAACCTCCATGAGGCAATCTTGGAGCAAATAAAAAAAATATCCTTGGGTGAAAACCTCCTTAAGGCACCCAAGACAGGCTTGTGGGTTGAAAAACCCTATGGAGGCAACCAACCTGCCTTAAAAAAAGAAAAAAAAAAGAAAAAAAAGGGAGAAAAAACAAAAAGGAAAAGAGAAAAGGAAAAAAAAAAAACGATACCGATGAACTCACTTGTTTTTGTTTGGCAAGTTGTTGATCAAAGGTGGTTTTAGACCTGGAGGAGAATTTTTCTTCCTCTCTTCTCTCTCTCGTATGCCGACCCACTCCATGAGCAACTCTAGCATGCACCCATCCACTCATTTATGCCTTCAATTAAGTAGAAAAATTATTTTTTTCTCATGTCTGTAATTTCTATAGGATGTCCTAGATGCTACAAGGTTCCTGTAGTGCTATAGGAAACCCTATAACTACTACATGAAACTTATTTGTGATAAAGGTATCTCTCTAAAGGGCTTATAAAATTTAAAAAGAGAATTAGAATTTATTTTTTTCCTAAACCTACTACTTCTTACCCTCACTTAACTCCATGCACAAGTATGCACTCTCAAAATGCTATTTTTCTACACTAGTAGCTAAATCACCTATATCTTGACATGGGACCTCTCCCCTCACCTCTCCATCACTCCAATCATTCCATAAATCCATTTGTAACCTCCATACACCATTTCCCTTCATATCTAAGAAATCTAGAGCCCCAAGAAGCAGAGAATAGACTGCTACAGGAAGTTGAACATTTTCTTGTAGCAATCTTGTACATGGCACAACAAGATCAAAATCTAAGAATAAGTTATGGACATGGCTTCAAAGGACCAACAATAGAATCCAGGAGGATGAAAATACAAGAAAAGGCACCTGATGACCTCCATGCAACACCTACAAGAAGAAAAAACAAATAAAAATGTTACGCGGCTCACTCAAAAATAAGCTGCTCACTTAGAAAATACATAGAAAAAACACATCAAGGGAAAGATAGTCATGGCTATCACCAAAATATAGATCCCTACACCAAATAATTTATGCAACACCTTATAAATATGTAGACTCAGGTATGTCCCTTCACCCTCTCGCTATGCACTCATATTGATCAAAATGATTTAATGTTGAGAATTAGAGAATAAAAAGGAGAAAGGATGGCCAATTAACTTGGCCACCCTAGTGGAGTTAAAGTGAATGAGAAGTTGAGTGTGCATGCCACCTGGGAAAGTAAAATAAGTTAAGGGTGAACTCACTAGGACATGGAGGTGATTCTATGGCAGGGGAAATAATTAACTGGCGGGGGACCAATAGTTCAAAAGAAGAAACCTCGTGCCTAGTCCAAGTCATCACTCTACTCCAAATTCGGTTAAGATGTCATAAAGGGAAGTTTTGGCTCATTTTTCTCACTTCATTTAGAATTGTGAGAGTAGTGGGAGTAAGGAAAGTTAGAGGATTCATTGAAGAACAAATCATTAAAGCAGATCCTGCATGCAAACCTCGTGTTACAGGAAACTATTGTTGCTACAGGAAACTTCACAGAAGGTTAAACAGTGATAAAAAAAGAAAATAAGATCCACTCATAGGTGCTATTACCTCCTAAAGCCACCATCTCCCAAGAAAAAACCCCAGAGGTCAATGGTAAGTGATTGCGACTATCCAAAGCTGCAAATTTTCGATAAAATTTATACACAGTTAGCAATAATTCGAGATTTTGTGGTAAAATCAAGGTGGTCCAAATTTGTTTGAAACCATAATCTCCAAGGCACCACTTCACAAAAAACTCTCAGAAAAAATGATTCAGCCACATTGTTGAACCTCAAGGCTGTTCCTATTTTGACATCTTTTTCCACCATCTTTTCTTCCTTTTCACAAAATCCATAAATTCAATCAGTGATAATTGGTATATTTTAAATTTGAGAAGGCATTTAGATTATTTTTATTTTATATTATAATGTTTCTTATTATTTAGATGATTTTTTGTAATTAGATACATAATTCGTGCATTGTAGATAACCTTTGTTTCTATAGCCACTGTTATTGTTTGACAGGTTTCGAGAAGAAAATGAAGAAGTGAGTCATATGGGTAGCTTTGAAATGGTCCATATATGGATCGTATCCTATTACCTGTTCAATTTTGAGAAGGATTATGCCTACACTCGCAGTCAAAGATAAGTTAAGATAAGGAACGAGATCAGCTGATAAAGATTCTCAATTTTCTCTTAAGTAGAAAATCGAGAAAGGGCCATGAAGACTTTTCTTCTGATTATACTTCTACTCTTATCTTTATTTTACTTTCCATAGGAGAAATTTTTTCAGACAGTTAGTTCAAAAACTTTGTATAAAAATCGGTAAGTCAAAACTAGAAATAAACTTGATTTTGTGATAATACTGTGATACATTTTTAAACTATGTTTTGTTAATGAGCAAGACCAGTTCCAGACCATTGATGAACATACAATTTAAGTATATGTACACTCATTCTGTTTTAGAGGGCCCATGCACGAAAAAGAGGATTTTATAGTCATTTCGTAGTCTAATTTATTGTCATTTTGTAGTTTAATTTCTCGTCATTACGTAGTTTAATTTATCTTAAATTCATAGTTTAATTTCTCATCATTTCATAGTTTAATTCCATGTCAATTAGTTTCAAAACATTTTCTAAATAATTTTTTTACATTTACGCACAATCAATTATTATATCTTATGCTCTGCTGAATTGATTTATTATTGTGACTCTGTTAGCATTCAATAGAAATCGCCCTAGCATTTGATTACACGACAACCATAGGATTTAGATTAGAAATTTCCTTTTGCACAATAGATACTCTGTCATTCTTTGATTTCCTTAGTTAAATTTGAATTCAATTAGCAAAATTTTTTCGATTTCGTAGTGATAGATTTGATGCTTTCATTTCCATGGAATGTAGAACAGAGTTAGACTAGAATTATATTTTGATCATTCTTAGATAGATTTAAAACTAGATCAAATGCTTTGTTTTCATAGAATTAATGTTTTCAATTGATAGATATAATATGATTTTTTTTTTCTTTTTTATGTTGATAAGTAGAACATAATTCAGAGATCAATAGAATTCAATAGAATTTAGAACGATGCTTTGTTTAAAATGCAGAATGAGTTCAATTAGAATTTTTCAATAGATGTTTTTCCATCATAGAATATCCTAATGTAGCTTAGATTTAATCTCTCAAAGTTTGATTTATTTTTATGCAAAATAGATTAGTTAATTAACATTCCTTTTCTTCCTTCTTTTAGATTTTATATTTCATTCATTTTATTAAGAGTAATTTGTAAATCAATTTCTTTTCTTAGATTAAAAATGACATTTTCTTTTCTTCCTTCTTAAGATTAAGTTTTTCATCATTAAATTTGTTTCAGATTCAATTACTTCTTAGCATTTAAGATTTTGTTTAAAATCTTAGATTTCGTGCCTTAAATCAAATTTTTGTTTTTAACATTAGACATAAAATACAAACCCCCAAAAACAATATATATAACTACACAATGAAGTAAGAAAGAAGGGAATATAAGCATATATAGTGCACCACACTTCATCAGATTACTAACCTCAGTCTGTCATTTATGGTAGTAATTTAAGACATTAAATTGACTAAACATTTTGGTTTTGTTGTCAGGGAAGTTTAACTAGGAGGCCTTATTTCTTACATCTAAAAAAAATGATATCCATAGAGAAAGAGACTCTAGGGGTAGATCTATAGCTAGAGGTAGAAGTCTGATTCCAACAACACAACTCAATCCAACAAGACCACAAAGTGCCACACCACCATCTCAAACTCATATTCCACTTTTCACAACAAGACATAGACTCCCTAAAGTCTTAAGGTTAGAAATCCAACCAGGAGACTCCAACTTCATCTACTGAAGCAGTATTATAAGAGAAAGATCCTAAATCTCCAACAGAAGGAGTAACCTTTTTCACCTCTACAGGAGAATGGATTCTAGTAAGGGAGTTAGAAATCCCTAGTGAGGAAGAAGAAGAAACTTTCTTCAATATCCCATTGATAGAAGAACCAGAGGAATAAAAAATAACTCTACAGCTAGAACCCTACATTAGCTTTGAGGAATCTACGATGGTCAGAGAAGTAGAAGGAGAAGAATAAGTTTCGAATGGAGAAGCCTTAAGAATAGGAGGAGGAAGAAGAGGTGGAGAACGAGGTAGAGGAAGAGGTGAAGAGAATAGAAGAAGAGAAAATAGTGAGGACCATAAATCTGTTGGATTTACTATAGTTGATGAGGATACAAATTCCACAATGAATAATATTTCACATTGCATTTTTCCCAATTTCCATGGATTAAGGAATGAATATCCTCAAAAATTTCTATTTGACTTTGGGGTTTTATGTAGATCATATGACTACTTACAATACTCTCAAAAATTGAAACTATTTCCTGCAACACTTAAGGGTCCAACTTTAAAATGGTTCATAGGATTGATAACACAATCTATTAGGACATGGGATGAGATGAAATGTGCATTCTTACAAAGGTATCTAGGTTATTGCACACCTATCAATTGGAAGGATGAAGTATTTAAAATGATGCAAAGAGAGGATGAAAACTTGGAAGACTTAGTTGAGAGATTCAATTACAATATTAAAAGAGATAAAATGGAAAACTTAGATCAAGATACTTTAAAAGCTCTCTTGTTGAAATCCATCAGAGATGAATGGATATATATTCTTAATATTATTGGAAAGGGAGATATCTCTCAACTATCATTACCTAAAATTGCTGAACTATGCATTCATCTTTCGAGAGGAAAATAAAGAACTAGGAAAACTGCAAGAGATCCTATTCTCTCTAGGGTGAATAAATTTGCAACTGGAATAGTAAGTATCGAAAAAATAGGAAATATGCTTGATGAATTTAGAACAGATATCATAGGGAGTATTAGTGAATAAATAGACATGCTAAAATTACAAAACAAGTAGAAAGCTCAAACTGATGCCTTAACTATTTTCTATCCTAAATGCAGAAAGAAACATTCGTTAAGAGAATTTCCTCTTGATTTAAAAGTCACAGAGACCCATGTTATTTGTGCAGAGAATAATGAAACAAAAAAAGTCCCTCTATACCATGTTTTAAGGTTTTTTTCCAAGAAGAAATAGCTCCACATATAGTAGAACCTCTTTGTTTTGTCTATAGAAGACCATGGAAAGGGCCACAAACTGAATGTTTTAACAATCAAATGTATACTTAGCCCCCACCAAATAATTGTAATTCATCAATGCCATGGCATCAACCTTGGTCCCAACCTCAACCTTGGACACAAGGAATGCAAAATCCTTATGGAAGATACTCTCAATATCACCAATATCCAACACCCTATCCAAACTATCCTCCCCAACATTTTCCACAACATAGTCAACAACATCAATTCCAAAATAATAACCCACAACTTTCATTACCATTTTCACAAAGGCCAAATCAACTACCGGCCCAGCCATTACCAAACCCGAACAATAAAAATTCTCAACCTGCTTATATCACAGAAGGAAAATTTTTTCCAACTTATATGATTACTCCACTAGATATTAAAAATATTAAAATTAGATCTGGTAGGATATTAGAAAGGAAAAATCGCTCTGTTGTTATTTAGTAAAAATATGATCTTGATGAAGAAATTTCTCTACAACAATATAAAAATAATTCTGGAGAAGGAACGACTCTTCACCACAATCAAAATTCTCAAAATAAAAAAGGATAAAATCCAATAAACTCAACTCCTATCATAGAGAAACCTTTAGTATATGTTTGTAACCCTCCTATCCCTGAAAGATTACAAATTGATAAATGGGTAGAAAAAAAAATTTTGTTGCCTAACTATGATTTTCTAGATGAGTTGAAAAATGTATGTATCAAAATCCCTTTGTTACAAGCCATTAAGTAGATTCTTTTCCTCGCTAAAAAAATAACAGAGTTGAGTATAAAAAAATCAGGAAGAAAGACAAAAGAAGTAAAAAGGATTTAGTTAGTAAGAAAAATTGCAGACATTATGATGAGAAAAATAGCCATACAAAAATATTTCGATCCAGGAAGTCTAGCTGCAAAAACACACATCAATGGTATTGAGATTCCAAATACATTGATTGACTTAGGAGCAGCCATAAACATCATGAGAAAACAAACCATGGAACAAATTAGGCTTCCAAACCTTCAATATACACCAACATTACTATAATTAGTAGAAAGATCAATAATCAATCTAGATGGTGTATTAGAAGATATTTATGTGTCTTTAGACTCTTAGGAATATCTGGTTGAATTCATGATCTTAACTCCCAAGAACAAACTAGGGGGAAATCCATTGATATTAGGAATATGGTTATCTACAGCTGATTCTTTCATTAGTTTTAGATTTGGTGATATGTTTATTTCTGATGGTAATTCTATAAAGAAATTCACTCTATATCCTCCAACAACAAAAATTACAGAAATAGAAAATTAAGAATGGATGGATGATGGCAATGATATACAACCTCTCTTTACTATTTCTCATATTAGTGAAGAAAGTCAAATTTTAAATACAATAGAAAATTTTGAAACATCTTCACAATCTGAAGATGATCATAATTTTTAGTAACAATGTACTATTCAATACTCGTTATCTAGACAGATGTCTTTATATTCCATGGAAGAATTTGGTAACTTTGTAGTTAAAATATTTCCAAGAAAATCTTTAAACATAAACTTGGAAAAATTCCAACAAGAAGAGTTAATCAAAACATTGCAAAAAAAATCTTTTGCATATGCATGGGAGTACATTGATATGAAAGGAATTAATCCTGAGACTTGCATACATCATATCTATATTGAGGAAAACTATAGGCCTATTAGAAAACAGGGAAAATTTTAAGGATGGAAATTTATCATAAATTTTAGAAACCTTGGCGAATCCTACTAGTCCATAATATGCAATCTATAAAATGTTTGGAGATATTTTTGTAAAAATATTCAAATTTCTAAGAATTTTATATAGGCTCTATATACAGTTTTGGTGATTTTTAGGGTAAAATAATTCCACACTATAAAATTTGGGCTAATCATTAGGGAATATTTTTTTTAGAAAAAGTATATAAAATTAGCCCACCTGCGAATATTAGCCCCTAAAATTTTCCATGTTTGAAAACGTTAAACAAGGATGAATCCAAATCTTAGGTAAATTGTGAAAGAAGAATTGAAAAAATTGTTGAATGTAAACTTGATTTATCCAATTTTAGACACTCAGTGGGTTTCTCCCTTGGTGATTATCCCTAGAAAGAATGGTAAATGGAGGGTATGCATTGATTATAGAGAATTGAATAAGGCTACTTTAAAAGGTCATTTTCCATTGCCATTCATAGATCAAGTTTTGGATACATTAGCAGGGAAGAAATATTTCTCATTCTTGTACAATTTTAGTGGTTACAATCAAATTCAAGTAGAACCTGAAGACCAAGACAAAAGCACATTCAGCTATCCATAGGGAATGCTTATCGAGTACTTCCTTTTGTATTATGCAATGCACCTCCAACATTACAAAGAGAAGTATTAAGAATTTTCTCTGATTTAATACATGATTGTGTGGAAGTGCATATGGATTATTTTACAGTTCATGGAAATTCTTTTGAAGAGGCTCTTGAAAATTTGGAAAAAGTTCTTAAAAGATGTAAAGAAGCAAATCTTTCATCAAGTCATGAAAATTTCTTTATGATGTTTACTGAAGGAATTGTTCTAGGATACCACATTTCAGGGGATGTAATTAAAGTGGACTCACCCAAAGTGGAAGTCATCTCCAAAATTATCAATTCCAAATTTTCAAAAGGATGTTAAAAGTTTTCTTGGTTTTACAGGGTAGTCTAGAAGATTTATAGAAAACTTCACGAAAATTGCATCTCCTCTCTTTAAATTTCTTACCAAAGATTGTGAATTTAGTTGGAATCCTGAGTGCCAAATGGCATTTGAATCTTTAAAAGAAAAAATATCTGAGGCACCCATCTTAAGAGGACCAAATTGGAAAATACCTTTTCATATCTCAACAGATGCTTCAGATATAGCTCTGGGAGCTGTATTTGGACAAAAATATTTGACCCCCTATGCCAGCTACTCCAAAATAAAAAATTTGACTCTGACTGAGTTAAATTACACTGTTACTGAAAAAGAGTTTCTAGCTGTTCTCCATTATATTAACAATTTTATACATTACATCACTCGCTATGAAACCTTTATTCACACAGATCATTCTACAATTAAGTATTTCATGAATAAATCTATCACTAATGGCATAATCACAAGATGGTTATTACTCCTACAAGAATTTATCATTACCATTCTAGACCGACCTGGAAAACAAAACATAGTTGCTCACTTCTTATCTAGAATTAAAAATGACAATAATGATACTCCAGTAGAGGATAATTTTCCTGATGAATATCTTTGTGCAATATCTACTAAATCGCCATGGTTTGTAGAGATTGCTAACTACTTAGCTACAAGAATATTACCAACATACTTGTTTCCTAGAGAAAAGGGAAAAATAATTCAAAAAAGTGCATTATATTCATGGGTAAATGATGAATTGTACAAGACAGGTCCAAATCTCATCATCAGGAGATGTGTACAAGAATATCAAATACTTGAAATCCTGAAGGCATGCCACGATGAGCCTTGTGGTGGACACTTTGTTGATAAGAAGACTTCTTATAAAATACTTCATTTAGGATATTATTGTCCATCCATATTTAAATATTCCAAGGATTATTTCAAAAGGTGTGACAGTTGCCAAAGAATGGGGAAACTTGTTCCTACAGATGAAATGCCCTTACAAACTTAGGTACTCATCGAACCCTTTGAAAAATGCGCTCTAGATTTTGTTGGATCAATCAATCCACCATCAAAACAAAAGAGGTATAACCTAATTTGTGCCAATTATTTTAGTAAATAGGTAGAGGCTAAAGCACTTTATTTTGCTAATGAAAATGTTGCAGTTTCATTATATGACAAGCATCGCAACTAGATACAAATGTTTTGGCATCTTTGAAGAGTGAGGGAAAATAATATCTGGTATGGAAAACTTTTTATGTGGTCCTTTTATTTGCAAAGTGCCCTCCATAATGCTCATTGTGGAAGGCCTAAACACATCAAACATCTTGTCTTCCCGCACACATCTCCTCATGATCAAGTCAGGTCCATTATAGAACAAGTCTCCATCAATCCAGGAATAATTGGCACTGCACTGTACAATGTTGTGTTTCTCTCTAGTGGACAGATTGTGGGGCAAACTTCATGATACCAGGTAGTGGGAAACATCTGCAAACCAGGGAGTAATGGTAGATATAACAAATAATAATTCATCCAGGAACTCATTTGGTATGAGAGTCGACACATTTTCCCGCACAACATTCATTCGAGACAAGAAGTCAGCTACCAAATTATCTTGACTAGGCCTATCAATCATATTTATATTGAATTCTTGAAAAATTAGTAACCATCTAGTAATTCTACCATTAGTGATATATTTTTTCATTATAAATATAATGGAAGAATGATCAGTATGGAAAAAAGTCTCATAACCGGTTATGTAATGTCTAAATTTTCCAATGGCATGAACAACTACTAATAATTATTTTTCGGTAACTATGTAGTTTAGTTTGGCATGGGAAATATTATTGCTAACATAATAAATAGCATAAGGATAATGATGTTTCCTTTGTCCCAAACTGCTCCAAGAGCAGTGTCTGAATCATCCGTACAAATTTGAAATTGTAAGGACCAATTTGGCCCCCTTAAGACTAGAGCAGTGGACAACCTATCCTTCAATACCTGAAACATCCTATTGAAAATCATCATTCCAAACAAAGTCAGTGTATTTAGTAAATAATTTAAATAAATGTGCTGTAATTCTTGTAAAATTTTCAATATATCCACAGTAATACCCTGCGTGTCCCAAAAATATCCTTACCTATTTTTGCGTACTAAGAATGGGAATATGCGAGATTACCTCAATCTTAGCTACATCGACTTTTATTCCTTGGAACGAGACATTATGTCGCAAGAAAACATCTTGAGTCTACATCATTTTACATTTAACACTACTAAGGCATACATGAGCTTCCTGGCATTGAATTAGTACCTTTTTCAGATTTTCCAATGCTTGAGGGAAATCATCTCCATATATAGTGAAGTCATCCATATAGATTTTGACACAATAATGTGTGAGGTCAGAAAATATGGCAAGAATATCTCGCTGAAAAGTAGCTAGGGCATTGCAAAGGCCAAAGGGAAGGACTCGATAGACATCAATACCCAAGGGCAAGTAAAAGTAGTCTTCTCTTGGTCTTACTTAGCTATTTGTATCTAATTATATCCACTGTATCCATCTAGAAAATAGAAATATTACTTACTAGAGAGTGTGTCGAGTACCTGGACAATAAATGGTAGTGGAAAGAAATCTCGTAAGGTGGCTTTGTTCAAATCCCTATAATCGACACATATGCGCCACTTACCATTCTTCCTCGGAACCACCACTAAAGGTGACACCCATTTACTGCCTAAGATAGGATAGATAAAGACTCCAACCAATAACTTATGCAATTATTCTTTGACAATTTACTTTAAAGTGGGGTTCATACGTCTCTACAGCTGTCGGATGGGTCTCATATCCTCATTGGTGTAGATGTGATGGATGCAAGTGTCTGGATGTATGACCTTCAAATCTAAATAATCCCAGGCTAAGGCCCTGGATTTTTCTTGAATCATTCTCAACAATTTCTCCTTCTGTTCTGCAGTCAATTCTGTACCAATATATAAAGTTTTTCCTTTAGCGATTTCAATTGCTTCAGTAGTGAGCTCTTTTCCTTCCTCCAATGTTGCAAATGAGGAAATTATAGCAGGATGGAAATATTCCTAAAACCTGTTACTGAAGTAATGCTAATAACATTTAAAGGAAATGGGATAATTAATACAAGAACTATCAGATACAAATTGCTGCAAAATTTGATCTTCAGATTGTTCCCAGAGACCTCTAGATTCATCTAGTGTTAATAGGGGAAACATACAATATTCCTCTCCATAATGATTCTCTATCCATAAAGGTGCTTCAATAGCAGTTTGAGGAGGGGAAAATATTGATAAAGTTTGATTACATAAACCATTAGAAATGACCATTTCTCCATTTCTGCACCCTATCACAGCATCAACAGTAGCTAACCAAGGGAATCATATAACCACAGGGTGTCTAAGTTTAGAGGTTTTAGAAGAAATTAAAATAAAATCTATTGGATAATTCCAGGAAGCAATGGCGACCACAATGTCTTCTAAGGTTTCCAAGGGTTTAACAACAAACTTGTCTTCCAACTCCAAAATGATAGGTGTAGGTTTAATCCTTGTGGTTGTAAAGATGTCATGGTTTCATAATTCATAGCGTTAATGGCCGCTCCTAAATCTACAAGAGTATTTGGTAGAAGCACTCCATTGATCTCAATGGTCACAATGGGACTCCCTGGGTCATTATACTTCGTAGGGAAATCTGATATCATCTTGGAAATTTCACTCACAACTTTTACATTTTGGTTTTTATGTCCTTTTCTACCCAGTTTATTAATAGAGAGATCTTTAATGATTTTAGTATAGATGGGAATGCCCCTAATGGATTGTAAAAGTGGAATTTTAACACACACATTCCTTAATTTGGTTTCTAAATCACATTCAATCGGGATTTCCTCTTTCTTAAGCAATCAATATGGGTAAGGGGGTTCATTTAATTATTTTTTTTGCTTTTTTTTTTTATGTTGTTGGTGACTGTTAGTTTTATCTAAAGGGGCCTCTTCCTCAATGATAACAACTGATTTTCCTCTGTTAATTTCTTTCCCGGATCATAAGTGAATTTCATTTTTATTGGGATAACAGTAATCACATAGGTGGTAAAAGGTTGTACTTATATAATTTTCACACGTTGAGGTTGTTTATTATGGTTGGGATTAGGTACAGGTTGTGCCTACAAAAAAGCGGAGTGAGGCAGGTTAAATGTTGGTGGTGCCTGTGAGGATGATGGGCTCGATGAAGCAGGTAAAAGTTGGTGTAAAGGAGGAGGAGGAAGCAATGAGGGTTGTTGATAGTAGTTTGGGTTGTACCCTTGTTGATAAGGCTGAATGGTCAGGTTGTAGGATGTACTAGGCATGTTTGAGTATGGAAAACATAATTAGTTTTGAGGCTGGAAAGTGTTTACATAAGGATTTTCCCTCCAATTCTGATTCCAAGAAGTATTTTATGTTTGAGAATTGGACCAAGGGGGGTAAGATGGCTGGGAATTCCAAGGTTGATTTATACCATAACCTTGGGAAATAGGATCTAGAAACATGTTTTTATTTTGACTTCTCCAAAAGGGTTTCTTGTTTGCTTGTGAAGGGTCATTTGTTTCAGTATTACCCTTATAAATAGCCCGTAAACCGGGAAGAGATGGACACTTCTTGGTTTCATGTTCTAAAGCACAAATCCCACAAAACTCAATGACATTAATGGGACACTCCCTCTCAACATGCTTACATATACATTTAGGGAAAAAGATAACCATGGAAGCCCTCCCATCTTCTTGTTTCTTTTTGAGTTTTATTATGTCTAGTTGGTCATTAATGGTGTTTAGGATATCCGTTTTGAATTTTTCCAATAAGTTTCCTAATTTAACTCTAGTGACAGTGTTGGCTACAGGTTTCTGATTTCTTGACACAAAATCTTTGGGATTGTCACATATTTTTTTGCCTACTTTAGCCTGAATTCTTGAATAAGTGCGACATAGTTCGGCTAGTTCAGCAAAAGGTTTCTTATAAACATCCCCACCACTTAGAAGGCTTAAGGTTTCAATGCATTCATCCCTCAACCCCTTTATAAAGACAATTTTAACAATTTTCTCATCTAGATTTTCCCCTCTGGATTTATGATAATGATATATTAAATGTTCAAGATACTCTTCTAAGTTTTCATCGTCCAATTTTTGCATTGTAATAATATCGTTCACATCCCTAATTTTATAGAAGCCTTGGCATTTTTTAAGAAAGACAAACTTCATATCCTCCCATGAGTAAATGGTGTTTTCACCTAGACTCATAAAGCATCTAAGGGCTGCATATTTCAGGGTGGATGGGAACAACTTAAGTCTATGTGCATCATCATAATAATTGTAACTCCTAAATAAGATATCAAACTCAAACGGAAATGCATCTAGGTCCTCAGAGGACTTACCATAGAAGAATGGAAGAGATGCCATTGGAATTTTTTTCATATATATATTATTGGTTACATCAAGGATAGGAAATTCGAAGGTGGTTTCCCCTTCTTCTTCTTCTGGTCCTCCCCTTGGTCCATCTGGTTTCCTTCTAATGGTCGATCACGGTTCCCGCCAAATAGGTTAATTATTGGACCTTCTTCTTTTCCATGGTTTTCTTCACAAATTCATTCGTTGTTTTGGTTTTAACCTCTATTTTGTGAAATTTTGGTGTTGGTACTAATACGACTAGAGAAGGATTCAACAGATAGCTGCCTTACTTCCTCTTGAGATGGTAGTTCTCCTCGTAAAACCTCCTTACTGCTAGTGCTCCCTTTTTCTTGTTTCATTCCTACGTAACGATTAGCAGAATTAGTGAATGGTATAACTGTAGGACCAAAAACTTTAGGAAATTTTGAAATAGAAATAAATCTGCCTTTACTATCTCTAGGCCTATATCTACTTATATGCATAAAGGAAAGGAAAAATGAAAGTTCAAGGATAAACAAAAGTGGATAGACTTTGGAGAAACCCCACAATAGTGGATGCGTGGCTCTTCACTCATGTCTTACCGTACACTCTCCGCCCTTTGAATGCCCTGCAATACCCTTGAAACTCTGTAATAATAATCTTACCTCAATCAAAATAAAAATTCCCCGGAAACGACGCAAATTTTTTTGGGATTTTTAATTATGATTTAAGTCCAATTAATTCTCCTAATATTAAATTGTCAACCCGGACTTGTAAACATGAGTTGTACTATGCTTTTGATTCAGATGATGATTAGATCATATAAATTACTTCCATGGTCGCTTAAGTACATAATGATAAGGAAAATTCTATTTGATCAACACTCATTTTATCTATGGACAATGAATTCTGAATAGAGGAAAAAGGAAATCAATTCACTTAGTTTACCAAACCATACCACTCTGCTTTATTCTAGTATTCCTGCAACTCTGGAAATTAAATCCAATCTTCACTATTTAAAATAGGAAAAAATATATTAGTGCAAAAATATTAATTAATAATCAAATGAAATTGTTATGAAATTGACTAATTAACCCAAATCAAATTGACAACAGAGAAAATCACACTACTTTTAAATGACTCCTCACTCAATCCTGAATGAAATTGAAATGTTGGACATGAATTGCACACCTTCAATTAATGCTGGAATGAAAAAATAATTGTTTCACTGTTTAATTTAGTCCTAGTACAGAAATGGAAAAGCAAGGTTGTTGACAAGCATTCCTTCCATCTTTAGCTAACCTGACCATGTCACTGCAAACCTTCATATATAACCCATAATGATTAGTTAGCTCATAGGAGTATAAATGAAATTTACTCAACCTTAATAATAAAATAGAAAAATTATACTAATGAAATGCATTTACCTCAAGTCAAGGTTTTAGCAAGGTTTGGGTAGTGATAGTGATGGAAGGGTAGGTGAAAGGGTACTTCCTTGAAAAAAGGGGGAAAAATAAACGTGATAAGTGGAAAAATTGGGGGAAAAAATAGGCACCAATAGTGGGTATAACTAGCTCCAAATTATCCTTGAAGACGAGGACAAGACTACTTTTCCATGTTGTTGGGGCACCTTCTCTTACAGAGTCCTTCTGTTTGGGTTTTGAAATTCCCCAGCTACTTTCTAAATATTTGTCTTGAGAGTTTTCTTAGAGCTAGTCCATGACTTGGTAGAAATCTACATGGACGATTTCATGGAGTCTCTCCAATTTGGGAAAGGTGCTAAGAATGTGCATTGAGATGCATCTGTCCTTGAGTCCGGAAAAGTGTGAATTCTTAAAAATAATAGGAGTATTAGTAGGTGGATTAAAAAAAAATCACCATCATTCAAAGGGTTCCTTCTCCTCAAAAGCAGAGAGATGTCAGAATTTTCCTAGGTCTAGCTAGCTACTATAGAAGGTTCATCAAAGAATTCAACAAATTGGATTCACCATTATTTGTTTTGCTGGCAATATATTCTAAATTTATCTGGTCCATTCCTTGTCAAGACGATTTTTAGCTCATTAAGGAAAAGTTAGCTATTGCTCCCATTCTCCAAGGTCCAAATTGGGTTTTGC
Organism: Pinus albicaulis; assembly: GCA_034641835.2. Classification (NCBI taxonomy): domain Eukaryota; kingdom Viridiplantae; phylum Streptophyta; class Pinopsida; order Pinales; family Pinaceae; genus Pinus; species Pinus albicaulis. The sequence goes on along the minus strand of CM076570.1, from coordinate 802,723,570 downwards.
CTTTCCACATCCACATAGATGCATTAGACAAAGCCGTGGGGGAAGCTTTGGGACAGTTGGAAGACAAATTAACCTATGCCATTTGTTTCATTAGCAATAATTTGTCCAAGGATGAACTCAACTACATTTTCATATAAAAGTAATTATTAGCCATTGTCCATTCTTTAAACAAATTTAGAGATTATATCACTGATTATCAGACCATTTTACACACTGACAGTACAATCATCAAATAATTAATGAATAAAATTGACGTTGATGCTAGAATAATTACATGGTTGTTGTTATTACAATAGTTTGACTTGGAAATTGTTGAAAAACCAGGGAAGGAGAATGTTGTTGCACATTTTTTTTATCTAGACTAAATATACTTGTAGATGAGGAAGGAATGGTGGATGAACAACTTCCAAATGAGCACGTATTTTCTATCTTAGTACTCTGTTCATGGTTTTCTGACATAGAAAACTACTTGGTTGCCAAAAAATTCCCTCCAAACCTCTCATCCATGGAGAAGAGCAAGATCACTAGAAAAGCGCCCCTTTCACCTAGATCATTGGAAATATCTTCAATTTGGGACTTGACCAAATTCTTAGAAGATGTGTGAGGGAGGAATAATTTTTTGACATCCTCTCAGCATGTCATGATAGTCCTTATGGTGGCCACTTTGCTGCAAAAATAACAACCTTCAAATCTTTGCAAACATGTTATTATTGGCCTACCCTCCACCAAGATGCAAGGAGATACACTAGTAGGTGTGAATAGTGCCAAAGGATGGAGAAATATACACAGAGGGATGAAATTCCTCTAAACCATTTCGTGTCTCTAGAGCCATTTTAAAAATTGGGCATGGGCTTCATTCGACCCATCGATCCACCATCTAGGCAGAGGAGGTATACCATAGTTTGCACTGACTACCTAACCAAGTGGGCTGAAAAAAGGGCTGTAAAGGTGGAAACAGAGGAGAAATTAGCAAATTCTCTGAGAGAGAATGTGTTCTACAAGTTTGGATACCCTATATAGGTAGTCATTGATCATGGGGCTCAATTTACATCTCATATCATTGAAAATATTTTGAGGTGGCACAAGATCAAGCATAAGACTTCCACTACCTACCATCCATAAGAAAATTTCCAGGTGGAAGTGAAAAACAGAGCCTTGGAGAATAACCTCACTAAGGTTGTGAGAAGTAGTAGGAAATATTGGGCAGATAGATTGGTGGAAGCCACTTGGGCCTACAATACCACTTGGAATACAACCATAGGGTTCACTCCTTATGATTTAGTCTATGGGAAGAAAGATTTACTTTAAATTAAGTTTGAGTACAAAACCTTGAGGATGGCAGTTGAGTTAGACCTGTACATCAAAAAGTCCCAACAAGAAAGGTTGCTGCAATTAAATAGTCTAGATAAGCTCAAGATGGAAGAACTCCTTCACTTAGAAGTGGTTCAATTGTAAAGGAAGGTTTGGCATGACAAACAAATTAAGGAGACAAAATTTCAAGAAGGAGATTAGGTGTTGCTCTATGACTCAAGGTTCAAGGATTTCAAAGGAAAATTAATGACAAGATGGTTGGTACCTTACGAAGTGGAAAGATTATATAATAATGTTGCAGTTCAGATCAGGACCATAGATGAGGAGGAGATTCCCTTGCTTGTCAATGGTTACAAACTCAAAGTATATAAAAAGCCTCTGTCTAGGGCTGAGTTTATAAATTTCAAAAAATGGGAGGTGTATGTCATGGGAAGCTCCATATTCTCTTATGCTTATCCCTCCTAGAAAAAGAAAAAATGGAAAATAATAAAGAAGCATGGGTGAAAACCTTGTTGAGGTGCCCAAGGAAAACCCTATGGTTGAAAACCTCCATGAGGCAATCTTGGAGCAAATAAAAAAAAAAACCTTGGGTGAAAACCTTCTTAAGGCGCCCAAGGTAGGCTTATGGGTTGAAAAACTCTATGGAGGCAACCCACCTGCCTTAAAAAAAGAAAAAAAAAAGAAAAAAAAGGAGAAAAAACAAAAAGAAAAAGAGAAAAAGAAAAAAGAAAAATGATACCTATGCACTCACTTGTTTTTGTTTTGCAGGTTGTTGATCAAAGGTGGTTTTACACCCGGAGGAGAATTTTTCTTCCTCTCCTCTCTCTCTTATGCATACCCACTCCATGAGAAAATCAAACATGCACCCATCCACTCATTTCTACCTTCAAGTAAGTAGAAAACTTATTTTTTTTATCATGTCTGTAATTGCTACAGGATGTCCTAGCTGCTACAAGGTTCCTGTAGTGCTATAGGAAGCCCTGTAACTGCTACATGAAAATTATTTACGAGAAAGGTAGTTCTCTCAAGGGATTATAAAATTTGAAAAGAGAATGGGAATTTATTTTTTTCCTAAACCTACCACTTCTTACCCTCACTTCACTCCATGCATAAGTATTCACTCTCTAAACCCTATTTTTCGACACTAGCAGCTAAATCACCTATATATTGACATGGGACCTCTCCCCTCACCTCGCCATCACTCCAATCATTCCATAAATCCATTTCTAACCTCCATACACCATTTCCCTTCATCTCTAAGCAATCTAGAGCCCCAAGAAGTACAGAATAGACTACTACAGGAAGTTGAACATTTTCTTGTAGAAATCTTGTACATGGCACAACAAGATCAAAATCTAAGAATAAGTGATGGAAATGGATTCAAAGGACCAACAACAGAATCCAGGAGAATGAAAATACAACAAAAGGCACCTAATATCCTCCATGCAGCACCTAAAAGAAGAAAAATAAAAATAATAATGTTACACAGCTCACTAAAAAATAAGCTGCTCACTCAGAAAATACGTAGAAAAAATACATTAAGAGAAAGATAGTCATGGCTATCACCAAAATCTAGATCCCTGCACCAAATAATGTATGAAACAAATTTGAAATATGTAGGCTTAGGTATGTCTATTCACCCTCTCGCTATGCACTCATATTGATCAAAATGATTTAAGGTTGAGAATTAGAGAATAAAAAGGAAAAAGGATGGCCAATTAAATTGGCCACCCTAGTGGAGTTAAAGTGAATGAGAAGTTGAGTGTGCATGCCACCTGGGAAAGTAAAACATGTTAAGGGTTAACTCACTAGGACATGGAGGTGATTATGTGGCAGGGGAAATGATTAAATGGCGTGGGACCAATAGTTCAAAAGAAGAAAACTCGTGCCTAGTCCAAATCATCACTCCGCTCTAAATTCGGTTAAGATGCCATAAAGGGAAGTTTTGGCTTATTTTTCTCACTTCATTTAGAATTGCAAGAGCAGTGGGAGCAAGGAAAGTTAGAGGATTCATCAAAGAAAAAATCATTAAAGCAGATCCTGCATGCAAACCTCGTGCTACAGGAAACTATTGTTGCTACAAGAAACTTCACAGAAGGTTCAACAGTGATAAAAAAAGAAAATAAGATCTAATCATAGGTGCTATTACCTCCTAAGGCCACCATCTCCCAAGAAAAAACACCAGAGGTCAGTGGTAAGTAGTTGCCACTCTCCAAAGCTGTAAATTTACCATAAAATTTATACACAGTCAACAATAATTCGAGACTTCATGGTAAAATCTAGGTTTGTTTGAAGCCATAATATTCAAGGCACCAATTCACAAATAACTCTAAAAAAAAATGATTCAGCCACATTTTTGAACCTCAAGACTATTCCTATTTTGACATCTTTTTCCACCATCTTTTCTTTCTTTTGGAAAAATCCATAAACTCAATCAGTGATAATTGGCATATTTTACATTTGAGAAGGAATTTAGATGATCTATATTTTATATTATAATGTTTCTTATTATTTAGATGATTTTTTGTAATTAGCTACATAATTCATCAAATTTTGTAGCTAACCTTTGTTTCTATTTCCACCATTATTGTTTGACAGGTTTCGAGAATAAAATGAAGAAGCGAGTCATATGGGTAGCTTTGAAATGGTCCATATATGGAACGTATCCTACTTACCTGTTCAATTTCGAGAAGGATTATGCCTACACTTGCAGTCAAAGATTAGTTAAGATAAGGGAGGAGATCAACAGATAAATATTCTCAATTTTCTCTTAAGTAGAAAATTAAGAAAGAGCCATGAAGACTTTGCTTCTAATTGGACTTCTAATCTTAGCTTTATTTTAATTTCCATAGGAGAAATTATCTCAGACAGTTAATTCAAAAAATTTGTGTAAAAATCAGTTTGTTGAAACTAGGAATAAGCTTGATTTTATGATAATACTGTGATAGATTTTTAAACTTTATTTTGTTAGTGAGAAAGACCAGTTCCAGGCCATTGATGCACATATAGCTTAATTAGATTTACACTCATTATGTTGTATAGGGCCCATGAATGGAAAAGAGGATTTTATAGTCATTTTGTAGTTTAATTTATTGTCATTTTGTAGTTTAATTTCTTGTCATTTAATAGTTTAATTTTTCGTAAATTCATAGTTCAATTTCTCATCATTTCATAGTTTAATTCCATGTCAATTAGTTTCTAAATTTTTTATGAATTAGTTGTTTACATTTACACACAGTTGATTGTTATATCTTATGCTCTGCTGAATTGTTTTATTATCGTGACTCTGTCAGCATTCAATGGAAATCGCTCTGGCATTTGATTACAGGACAACCATAGGATTTAGATTAGACATTTCCTTTTGCGCAATAGATACTCTGTCATTCTTTGATTGCCTTCGTTAAATTTGAATTCAATTAGCACTGTCAGTTCGATTTCGTAGTGATAGATTTGATGCTTTCATTTCCATGGAATGTAGAACAGAGTTAGACTAGAATTATATTTTGATCATTCTTAGATAGATTTAAAACTAGATCAGATGCTTTGTTTTCATAGAATTAATGTTTTCAATTGATAGCTATAATATGATTTTTTTTTTATGTTGATAAGTAGAACATAATTCAATACAATTTAGAATGATGCTTTGTTTAAAATGCAAAATCAGTTCAATTAGATGTTTTCCATTGATGTTTTGCCATCATAGAATAGCCGAACATAGCTCAGATTTAATCACTCAAAATTGATTTATTTTTATGCAAAATAGATAAGTTAATTAACATTTCCTTTTCTTCCTTCTTTTAGATTTTATATTCCATTCATTTTCTTAAGAGTAATTTGTAAATCAATTTCTTTTCTTAGAGTAAAAATAACATTTCCTTTTCTTCCTTCTTAAGATTAAGTTTTTCATCATTAAATTTCTTTCAGATTCAATTACTTCTTAGCATTTAATATTTTGTTTAAAATCTTAGATTTCATGCCTTAGATAAAAATTTTGTTTTTAACATTAGACATAAAATACAAACCCCCAAAAACAATATATATAACTACACAATGAAGTAAGAAAGAAGGGCATCTAAGCATATATATAGTGCACCACACTTCATCAGATTACTAATCTCGGTCGATAATTTATGGGAGTAATTTAGGACATTAAATTGACTAAACATTTTGGCATTATTGCCAGGGAAGTGTAACTAGGAAGCCTTATTTCTTACATCTTAAAAAAATGATATGCGTAGAGAAAGAGAATCTAGGGGTAGATTTATAGCTAGAGGTAGAAGTATGATTCCAACAACACCACTCAATCCACCAAGACCACGAAGTGCCACACCACCATCTCAAACTCATATTCCACTTTTCACAACAAGAAATAGACTCCCTGAAGTCTTAAGGTAAGAAATCCAACCAGGAGACTCTCCAACTTCATCCACTAAAGTAGTCTTAGAAGAGGAAGTTCGTAAATCTCCAACAAAAGGAGTAAAATTTTTCACCTCTATAGGAGAATAGATTCTAGCTTGGGCGTTAGAAATCCATAGTGAGGAAGAATAAGAAACTTTCTTCAATATCCCATTGATATAAGAACCATAGGAATAACAAATAACTCTACAGTTAGAACCCTACATTAGCTCTGAGGAATCTACAATGGTCGAAGAAGTAGAAGGAGAAGGAGAATTTCTGAATGGTTAAGCCTTAAGAATAGGAGGAGGAAGAAGAGGTGGAGGATGAGGTAGAGGAAGAGGTGAAGAGAATAGAAGAAGAGAAAATAGGGAGGACCATAAATCTATTGGATTTCCTATAGTTGATGAGGATACGAACTCCACAATGAAGAATATTTCACCTTTCATCCTTCCCAATTTCCATGGATTAAGGAATGAATATACTGAAAAATTTCTATTTGACTTTGAGGTTTTATGTAGATCATATGACTACTTACAAGACTCTCAAAATTTGAAACTATTTCCTGCAACACTCAAGGGTGCAACTTTGAAATGGTTCATGGGATTGATAACACAATCTATTAGGACATGGAATGAGATGAAATGTGCATTCTTAAAAAGGTATCTGGATTATTGCACACTTATCAATTGGAAGGATGAAGTATTTAAAATGATGCAAATAGAGGATGAAAACTTGGAAGACTTAATTGAGAGATTCAATTACAATATAAAAAGAGCTAAAATGGAAAACTTAGATCAAGATACTTTAAAAGCTCTCTTGCTGAAATCCATTAGAGATGAATGGATATATATTCTTAATATTATCAGAAAGGGAGATATCTCTCAACTATCATTACCTGAAATTGCTGAACTATGCATTCATCTTTCGTAAGGAAAATCAAGAACTAGGAAAACGGCAAGAGATCTTATTCTCTCTAGAGTGAATAAATCTACAACTGGATTATTAAGTAGGGAAAAAATAGGAAATATGCTTGATTAATTTAGAACATATATCTTAGGGAGTCTTAGTGAACAAATAGACACCCTAAAATTACAAAAGAAGCAAAAAAATGAAACTGATGCCTTAACTATTTTCTGTCCTAAATGCAGAAAGAAACATTCCATAAGAGAATTTCCTCTTGATTTAAAAGTCATAGAGACCCATTTTATTTGTGCAGAGAATCATAAAACAAAAAAATTCCCTCTATACCATGTTTCAAGGTTGTTTTCCAAGAAGAAATAGCTCCACATCAAGTAGAACGTCTTTGTTTTATCTCTAGAAGACCATGGAAAGGGTCACAAACTCAAGGTTTTAACAATCAAATGTATACTCAACCCCCACCAAAAAATTGAAATTCATCAATGCCATGGCATCAACCTTGATCCCAACCTCAACCTTGGACACAAGGAATGAAAAATCCTTATGGAAAATACTCTCAATATCACTAATATCCACAATCCTATCCAAACTATCCTCCCTAACATTTTCCACAACATAGTCAACAACTTCAATTCCAAAATAATAGCCCACAGCTTTCATTACCATTTCCACAAAGGCCAAATCAACTACCAGCCCAGCCATTACCAAACCCAAACAATAAAAATTCTCAACCTGCTTATAACATAGAAGGACACAATTTTCCAACTTATATGATTACTCCACTAGATATTAAAAATGTTAAAATTAGATTAGGTAGGATATTATAAAGGAAAAATCCCTCTGTTGTTATTTAGGAAAAATATGATCTTGATGAAGAAATTTCTCTACAAAAATATAAAAATAATTCTGGAGAAGGAATGACACTTCAACATAATCAAAATTCTCAAAATAAAAAAAGAATAAAATCCAATAAACTCAACTCCTATCATAGAGAAACCTTTAGTATCTGTTTCTAACCCTCCTTTCCCTGAAAGATTACAAATCGATAGATGGGTAGAAAAACAAATTTTGTTGCCTAAATATGATTTTCTAGATGGGTTGAAAAATGTTTGTATCAAAATCCCTTTGTTACAAGCCATTAAGTACATTCCTATCCTCGCTAAAATAATAAGAGAATTAAGTATAAAAAAATCAGGAAGAAAGACAAAATAAGTAAAAAGGATTCAGTTAATAGGAAAAATTGCAGACATTATGATGAGAAAAATAGCCATACAAAAATATTTCGATCTAGGAAGTCTAGTTGTAAAAACACACATCAATGGTATTGAGATTCCAAATACATTGATTGACTTAGGAGCAACCATAAACATCACGAGAAAACAAACCATGGAACAAATTAGGCTTCCAAATCTTCAATATACACCAACATTACTGCAGTTAGAAGAAAGATCAATAATCAAGCCAGATGGTGTATTAGAAGATATTTATGTGTCTTTATACTCTTGGGAATATCCGGTTGACTTCATGATCTTAACTCCGAAGAACAACCTAGGGGGGAATCTATTGATATTTGGAATATGGTTATCTACAGCTGATGCTTTCATTAGTTGTAGATTTGTTGATATGTTTATTTCTGATGGTAATTCTACAAAGAAATTCACTCTATATACTCCATCAAAAACAATTACAGAAATAGAAAATTAAGAATGGATGGATGATGGAAATGGTATACAACCTCTCTTTACTATTTCTCATATTAGTGAAGAAAATCAAATTTTAAATTCAATAGAAAATTTTGAAACATCTTCACAATCTGAAGATGATCATAATTTTTAGGAACAATTTACTATTCAATACTCGTTATCCAGACAGATGTCTTTATATTCTATGGAATAATTTGGTAACTCTGTAGTTAAAACCTTTCCAAGAAAATCTTTAAACATAAACTTGGAAAAATTCCAACAAGAAGAGTTAATCAAAACATTGCAAAAAAAATCTTTTGCATATTCATGGGAGTACATTGATATGAAAGGAATTAATCCCAAGACTTGCATACATCATATCTATATTGAGGAAAACTATAGGCCTATTAGAAAACAGGGAAAATTTGAAGGATGGAAATTTATCTTAAATTTTAGAAACCTTGGTGAATCCTACTAGTCCATAATATGCAATCTCTAAAATGTTTGGAGATATTTTTTTAAAAATATTCAAATTTATAAGAATTTTATAAAGGCTATATATACATTTTTGGCGATATTTAGGGTTAAATAATTCCACACTATAAAATTTGGGTGAATCATTTTTAGAAAAAAATGGAAATTAGCGAATCTTTGTTTTAGAAAAAGTATAGAAAATTAGCCCACTTACGAATATTAACCCCTAAAATTTTCCATGTTAGAAAACCTCAAATAGAGATGAACCCAAATCTTAGGGAAATTGTGAAAGAAGAATTGCAAAAATTGCTGAATGTAAACTTGATTTATCCAATTTTGGACAGTCAGTGGGTTTCTCCCTTGGTGATTGTCCCTAGAAAGAATGGTAAATTGAGGGTATGCATTGATTATAGAGAATTGAATAAAGCTACTCTAAAATATCATTTTCCATTGCCTTTCACAGATCAAGTTTTGGATACATTAGCAGGGAAGAAATATTTCTCATTCTTGTACGGTTTTAGTGGTTACAATCAAATTTAAGTAGCACCTGAATACTAAGACAAAAACACATTCACCTATCCATGGGGAACGTATGATTCCCGAGTACTTCCTTTTGTATTATGCAATGCACCTCCAACATTCCAAAGAGCAGTATTAGGATTTTTCTCTGATTTAATACATGATTGTGTGGAAGTGCATATGGATTATTTTACAGTTCATGGAAATTATTTTGAAGAGGCTCTTGAAAATTTGGAAAAAGTTCTTAAAAGATGTAAAGAAGAAAATCTTTCATTAAGTCATGAAAATTTATTTATGATGTTTACTGAAGGAATTGTTCTAGGATACCATATTTTAGGGGATGGAATTAAAGTGGAATCATCCAAATTTGAAGTCATCTCCAAAATTATCAATTCCAAATTGTGAAAAGGATGTTAGAAGTTTTCTTGGTTTTACAGGGTAGTCTAGAAGATTTATAGAAAACTTCACGAAAATTGCATCTCCACTCTTCAATTCTTACCAAAGATTGTGAACTTAGTTGGAATCTTGAGTGCCAAATGGCATTTGAAACTTTAAAATAAAAAATATCTGAGGCACCCATCTTAAGAGGACCAAATTGGAAAACACCTTTTCATATCTCAACAAATGCTTCAGATATAGCTCTGGGAGCTGTATTAGGACAAAAAGATTTGACCCCCTATGCCATCTACTACAAAATCAAAAATTTGACTACTACTAAGTTAAATTGCATTGTTACTGAAAAAGAGTTTCTAGATGTTGTCCATGATATTAACAAGTTTATACATTACATCACTGGCTATGAAACCTTTATTCACACAGATCATTCTACAATTAGGTATTTCATGAATAAATCTATCACTAATGGCATAATCACAAGATGGTTATTACTCCTGCAGGAATTTATCATTACCATTATAGACCTACCTGGAAAGCAAAACACAGTTGCTCACTTCTCATCTAGAATTTGGAATGACAATAATGATACTCCATTAGAGGATAATTTTCCTGATGAATATATTTTTGCAATATCTACTAAATCTCCATGGTTTGTAGACATTTCTAACTACTTAGCTACAAGAATATTACCGGCATACTTGTTTCCTAGAGAAAAGGGAAAAATAATTCAAAAAGTGCATTATATTCATGGGTAAATGATGAATTGTACAAGACAGGTCTAGATCTCATCATCAAGAGATGTGTACAAGAATATCAAATACCTGAAATCCTGAAGGCATGCCACGATGAGCCTTGTGGTGGACACTTTTTTGATAAGAGGACTGCCTATAAAATAATTCATTAAGGATATTATTGTCCATCCATATTTAAATATTCCAAGGATTGTGTCAAAAGGTGTGACAGTTGTCAGAGAATGGGGGAACTTGTTCCTACAGATGAAATGCCCTTACAACCTCAGGTACTCATCGAACCCTTTCAAAAATGGGCTCTGGATTTGTTGGATCAATCAATCCACCATAAAAACAAAAGAGGTATATTCTGGTTTACATCGATTATTTCAGTAAATAGGTAGAGGTTAAAGCACTTTCTTTTGCTAATGAAAATGTTGTAGTTTCATTTCGTTTTGAGTATATTTTCTCTCATTTTGGTATCCCAAGGTAAATTGTGACATTTCAAGGATCTCATTTTACATCCAGGATGGTGCAAAAGATTGTCGAGGAATATAAGATCAAACATAGAAAGTCTACTCCATATCAGCCACAAGCAAATGGAAAAGTGGAGTCCACCAATAAAGTGATTGAAGAAATCCTCACAAATACTGTACATCTACATAGGAAGGATTGGGAAGATAGGCTTACTGAAGCCTTATGGGCCTACCAAAATACATGGAGGAATAAAACATGACATACTCCTTATGAACTTGTTTACGGGAAGAAAGTCTTGTTTCCAATAGAATTCTAGATCAAAACCTTCAAAACAACAGTCATATTGGGACTTGATTTGTCATAAGCCCAAAAAAACATAATGAAGCAACTCAATGAGCTTGATGAGATCAGGCAAGATTCAATTCAAAAGACCAGCCTAGTTCAGAAAAAAAGGTCCAGATGGCATGATAAAAACATAAAAGAGAGAAAATTTCAAGCAAGATATTGGGCACTTTTGTTTGATTCAAAGTTCAAAGACTTCCAAGGAAAATTTTAGACTCGTTGTCTTGGGTCTTATGAGATCGATAAAGTATTTGACAATGGGGCAGTTAGGATAAGGAAAATTGATGAAGAAAAGGTACCTCTTCTTGTGAATGGACATCGACTAGAGGTCTATCATAAACCAATTACAAAGGAGGATTTTATCAAAAAATTTCAAGATAATGGGATATGAAGTTGGTGAAGAAGAATCCTTCTTCTTCCCCAAATTAGTCATCTTTTTACTTTTCATATTATTTAAGAAAAAAAACAAATTTTATAAGTATAAAAACCAATCAATGATTGGCATCCTTATTCAGAAAATACAAGGTGAAAATCAGAGCTCATTTTTGACATCTTATATTTTCTCCCATTCTAAAAATCCCAAATTATTTGTTCCCTTTCTTTTTCAGAAGAAATAAATGATTAGCTACAAAATTTCTACATTTCTACAGCTCTCAGAATAATCTGCAACTGTCATCATATTCTACAACTTTGATACACTTTTGTATCCTATTGAAGCAAGAAATATTGAGTAGAAGAAATTGAAGACTCCATTGAAGATCATACTGAAAAGCACTTGAGGAATAAAGACAAAAAGAAGAACAAAAAAGGTTAATTCCAAGGTATGTTACAATATTTGTTTAAATAATAAGGTTCAAAAACATTAGTGTATATAATTTAGATGATCAGATGTTGCCACCTCAAATTGTCATCATTAAAAATGGTTGTACTTATTTCACACCACAAATCCATAATTTGCCACTTCATCCGTATCATATCCCCTTAATGATCAAGACTGATTTCATTCATTAATGATTAATGATAATATCTCATACCATAACCCATTTACTCACATTCCTAAACCCTTACCTAATAATCTATTTACCTACATTTATCTATAATCTCCATTCGACATTGTTAACTCATATCCAAACCCTCAATTAACCTGGTTGAACATGAACAATTTTGAAGGCAAAAAATCCTTACAATAGAGACATGGGTTTAATATTAAGAACCGAACCTGTGGGAGAAAAATTCATGGAAGGTTATCCATAGATGAAGGAGATTCTACAGAAGGTACGATGGCTCCAGTTCATAGAAATTTTTGATGGGTTCCACAAAGAGGTCACCAAATCATTCGCAAGGGCTTTTGACGGGACAGAGGTAGAAATTTGGGACATAAATTTTTCGATGACAAAATCCTTCATAGCAGAAGCCATAGAAATTCCTAAAACTAGTGAAAGATGGTTCAAGAATAGGGAAATTCATCGAGAAGAACGGAATATTTTTTTGAAAAATCCAGGTCGAACACTATTATTTTTAAGAAGGGAATTCCCGATACGACACTTAAAAACAAATGGAGGAACATGATATTAATTATTCAAAAATCTGTTACTTGCAAGGGTATATTTGGTTGTATTTTTTTCTACCATGCCAGACTATTAATGAATTTCCTAGAGGACAGAGAAATAAACCTCCCATACTTCTTATTTAACAACTTAAAGAAAATTTTAGGAAGTGTGCAGAAAAGAATCCAATCCATAGATAATATCATGTATCATCATGGAATGATACATATACTCAATGAATTTCATTTAAAGACTATAAGAGACTCCTAGGAAAGTTTATTGATCAGGAATCATTGTCAAGAAGAAACACAAGAAAATCCTAAGGATGATAATACCAAAAGAAGCAGGAGGAGAAATGTTGATACCTGCATTGAAGAAAAATTCTCACCTCAAACAAAAGAAGAAGAAGAAGAAATAATCATTGCAGAATTACTGAAGAATAAGGAACAGAGTGGCCACAAAAAGAGAGGTAACGTAAAGGAAAAGGGAAAAGTTATAAACTTAGAAATATTAAGCCCTCCACAACCAAGGAAAAGTTCCAGACTTCGTAAACCCTTGAGGAAGACATCCCCACAAGAAGCAAAGTATATTGATATAGATGAAGAGCCACTAGTATCATCGCCTTTTTCTACCTCTCCTATACACAATCCAAGCAAGAGGACCCCAGAAATTGACCTGGCACAACAAGAAATTTATGCCTACATCGAGTCCTTAGAAAAGAGACATGCAGAGTAGAAGTAAAATATTGAAGAGAAGCCTACCAGTCCACAAGAACCTCTAGTAAACTCTTTGAATCAAGAAATATATGAACTAGAGATACTGAACAGGCACATCAAGAAAGAAAATGAATCTTTGAAGGAACAAAACCACTTAGAAAAGGTCGTAACTTAAGAAATAGTATTGTTACAAAGGGCCCTTGAAAGGAACAGAGGTTTTTATAGTCATTTTGTAGTTTAATTTATTATCATTTCGTACTTTATTTTCTCGTCATTTTGTAGTTTAATTTCTCCTCAATTCATAGTTTGATTTATCATAATTTTATATTTTAATTCAATGTCAATTATTTTCTAAACATTTTCTGAATCAGTTATTTACATTTAAAGGAAGTTGATTGTTATATCTTATTCTCTCCTGAATTGTTTCATTATCGTGACTCTGTCAGCATTCAATAGAAATCATTCTAGCATTTGATTACACAACAACCATAGGATTTAGATTAGACATTTCCTTTTGCACAATAGATACTCTCACATTATTTTCTTGCCTTAGTTAAATTTCAATTCAATTAACACAGTCAGTTCAATTTCCTAGTGATAGATTTGATGCTTTCATTTCCATGGAATGTAGAACAGAGTTAGACTAGAATTATATTTCGATCATTCTTAGATAGGTTTAAAACTAGATCATATGCTCTGTTTTCATAGAATTAATTTTTCAATTGATAGATATGATATGATCTTTTTTTCTTTTTTTTTATGTTGATAAGTAGAACATAATTCAGAGATCAATATAGCTCAATAGAATTTAGAATGATGCTTTGTTTAAAACAAAGAATCAGTTGAATTAGATGTTTTCCATAGATGTTTCGCCGAAATAGAATAGCCTAACATAGCTCATATTTAATCACTTAAATATTGATTTATTTTTATGCAAAATATATTAGTTAATTAACATTTCCTTTTCTTCCTTCTTTTAGATTTTATATTTCATTCATTTTATTAAGAGTAATTTGTAAATCAATTTCTTTTCTTAGAGTAAGAATAACATTTCCTTTTCTTCCTTATTAAGAATAAGTTTTTCGTCATTAAATTTATTTCAGATTCAGTTACTTCTTAGCAGTTAAGATTTTGTTTAAAAGCTTAGATTTCATTCATTAGATCAAATTTTTGTTTTTAACATTAGACATAAAATACAAACCCCCAAAAGAAATATATAAAAATACAAAAAGAAGTAATAAATAAGGGAATCTAAGCATATATAGTGCACCACACTTCATCACATTACTAACCTTAGTTGATAATTTATGGTAGAAATTTAAGATATTAAATTGACTAAAGACACATTCCTAACATAACCACAAAATGGGAGGAGGATTTAATAGAAGGAAGACCACTGATATCGAAAGAATAAGATTGCACCCTCAGGTAGTGGAGATTTTTCAGGAACCACCAGTGGTTAGGTTTCTTCGAGCTCCTCAAGGGCTTTGATGAGGATATAGTTCAATAATTTGTAGTGGTCGTCTAATCAAAATCAGATGAGAGGGCCACCACTATGGTTAGAGGCCTAGCTATCACAATTACACCTGGTTTAATTACTATAATCACAACTTTTCCCTTAGGAGTCAAGTGGAATAGGGAAGATAGGGTGACCAACACTACAACCAAGAAAAGCTTCTTTCTTCCAGGAGAAGAATTCGTTGAAGACAAAAATTCAGTGAGGAGAGAAAGAATTTCGTACCCTTGGGATGAAGTAGAATTCCACATTATGAAATTAATTTCCTGTGAGGAAAAACTTAGTGAGGTTTATGGATAAAAATTTAGGTTATTTAATGAACTTATATTTCAAGGATAAATCCCTCTAGAAAAAAGAGTGAGAATTCACTATTTCCTCCTACATTCAATTAGGGACATGAGCCAAAAGGTGAGGGAAAGGAAGTACCAACACTTAGCTCACCATGGCCTCATCAAGCTGATAGTGATTGATGCTCTAAACAGATTGAACCTCCCTGTGCACTGGTCCTCATTCATAGATATGGATAGGGAATCCTTCAAGCCACCCAAACTGGACATGATTCTGCTTCTAGTCTTGGAGAGAGGGGAATGGAAGAAGAAGAAGTAGGGGAGGCTGAAGAGACAGAAGCAAAAGATGGTGTAGAAGAAGAGACGAAGGTTGAAATAGAAAACATAGAAAACCTAGAAACAGAAGAAGAAAAAGAGGGAGATGAAATAGAGGAGGAAGAAACAAAGAAGAAGAGGGAAGAGAAGGCAGGTGAAGAGTAAATATTAGACCATATTCTAGGCATTGATACCTCTCCTCTTTAGACCAACATATCACCATAGATAACAAAGAAAGAAGTGGCTTCTACCTTAGCCACTTTGAGAACACCATTGAAAGCCAAGAGGAAGATACAAAAACCCATGTACTTCAGGACTAGCAAAAGTGCAAGGGTAAGGAAAGGGAAACCACAGACTCCCACCAAAATCTCTATAACAATCGAGGAGTCACCCAAGAAGGATAATGAATAAAGTTTAGAAGAAGTAAGGGTTCGAGAGGTCACTTCACCTGAAAGGAAACCTGTAATCTATAGGATAATAAATTCATAAAGGTTTGCATCCCCTACACATATACCAACTCTCACAAACCCTCAAAAGACAAAAAATAAGGAAAATCAAGCAAAGGAGGGTTTTCTACAAGAAAAATAGAGTTTGCTATAAGAAACTCTATTTGTTCTATAGGAAAATCCAACAGTGCCAGAAAAAAATCAGGAAGCCTTTGGGGAGGGAGATAAGACACCCATGGGTGGATAAGAGGCCAAAGAAGTTGAGAAGGAAGCATAGGTTGAAGGGAAAGATGCCAAAGGTGAGGAAGAGAATGATAAAAAGGAGGAGCCTACCTCCCCAAAATCTGTCCCAAAATATATATCAACAGTTTGACACCATAGCCCTCAGCCAAATATCAGTTCTTAGTATATATTTATTGAAGGGGGAAGAATGATTCCTCAAAATCTTGCAATCCCCTTATTTTATCTGTTGGAATATGAAAGAGCACACACTCATCAATGGATGAAAATTTCTACAAAAAGAGGTTTGCATTACATAGGGATCATGGAGGAGAAGGTCAATGAGTTAGGAAGGAATTTCTCTGATGTTAGACTCAGAGAATCCATGTTGAAAGAGTAACTTCATGAAACACAGGCATGAAATGAAATATTGCAGAGTCAACTTCATAAAAAATACAAAATAAATTTCACCATGATAGATTTGTGCATGGAGGCCATCCAACACAGATATCCATAAAAATCCTATGCCATCTACCTCAAAGAAAAATGGCTCCAATTTCAGATTAAGACATTAGCCTCTCATGGTTCCTTACCTTTTCAGAATTGCGGGAAATTAATTGACTTTTTCAATCAGTCCAACATGGGAGGCAAGGCCAAGATGGTAGAATACTACATGCATAATCTTATTTTTACAGACTTAAACATTTGGGACACTAACCCTAGTTTGCGAGATATGTACTTAATGTCATTATCCTCTTGGATGGTGAATGAGGAAGCAAGAGAAGATGAAGTAAAGAAGGTGATGAGAGGAGAAAACATAGAGCCTCTACACATAAGGGCTGAACTATTAAGCCCTAGGGGATTCATCAACAATCACCTTATGATAGAGAATGATGATCACCTTGTGGACAAGTACCTCAACACAGAAGAACAATTCATTGCACATTTTGATGATATTTATAGGTTGTTGGGAGATGATGTGTACTGGAAAGTCAAAGAAGGTAGAATGGCCTCCCTTTGAGTCTCTGAAACATGGAATATGATACCCCAAAGAGATTCAAGAGTGCCCTAGAAAGGGCACCATTATACAAGAGGGATATGTAGGCAATGAAAATAAAATGGCTTGGCTTGAAACTAAGTCCACCTTTGCTACTGGGACTGGGTGAAGGGAAATACCGAGATAAGAAAATAGAGAATTGGAGGAGGCAGAAAAGAATGATGGATTCTACCCCTGGAAGAAATTCCTCCACTTCTTCCTTGGGAGGTCAAAGGTGCCACTAAAGCGATGAAAGAAATGAAGAAGCATGACTAAGTTGCTTAGAGGATGAACAACCATTTGGTATGGGGTTGATGATGAGCCCCATCATTAGGTATAATTGGAGGGGTTTATTGTCACCTTTTTAGCCTTATTAGTATCTCTTTCTCACATTTAATTACATTATGGTCATATGTTTCTTAGTGTAGATGATGATAAAGGCTTCTCATACTTGGAATGCCTAATATGGGTCAAATGTAGGATAATCATGAAGATATTGCATTTTTCTTGAATATTGTGCAATCAAAGCTTAGAGAAGACAACAAGGAGAGATTATAGGAGGGTTGTCTACCTCCCTAACTCCTAAAGGTAGCCAAGGTATCCTCTAGATTCCCTCCAACAACTCAAAATAAAAGGCAACCAAGCAATTGGAAGATCAAGTGCACCAAAGTTCCACTTCTCTTATAGTCAAAGGGGACACATCACCTAATTTTTAGGGATTTTTTTGTAGCTACCCTTTAGGTAAAATAGGGTAGAAAAAGAGATCATTAGGATTCGAATTTTGTTGAAAGATAGTAGACTCTTAGCTCTTGTGATATATTTTTGTGACTTTCATGGTTATGTAATGAGACTATTTATGCAATAAAATGAATATTCAGTTGGTCCTTCATTGATTTAGTTTCGTAGAGCTATGCTTGTGGGCTAGGGCCCAGTCCATTGGCCTTAGTCTCTCACTTGTGTATTGATGTTTATTTTTATGCCATTGTAGCTAGTTTTCTTACATTTTATTTTACTTATTTTTATTTTTCTTTCATTTTATCTTTGTTGTAGTTAGGCTTGCATAGATCTTGGTAAAATAACATATAAACTCAAAAATTTGTGTGTCAAAGCCTCCCTCTCTAATCTTTTTCACTCGAGCTTGAGGAGGGAAAATATTCATCATAGGCCCAAATTTACTTTTAGTTTATGATTTATTCGAAAGAATAGATAGGTTGTTGTAGTTGTTATGAATATGTTGAGAACACTGAGTTAGGTCTCTGTTTGAATGCTTAAGTAAGTTTTCTTATCAAATTCAACTCATCTTTTCCATCTTCTTCATCATATATTTGCCAATGTTTATTGGATAAACATGTTTTTTTCTTGTAGGTTCAAGTAACGTAGCAGAGGAATACTTCACCAACACCTCTAGCTTCATTTATCACCTTTCACCAATATTCTTTCAATAAAATCACCCTCAGCCCTATTTTTGAGATTTTCACCACCACACTAAGAGCAACCCTAGAAGTGCAAGACAAGCTTTGAGAGAATTTTTGAGCTTTGCCAATTGTTTGGACACCTTCCGTCCACCTAAATATACCTTCATTTAACCTTCCCTACCCATTTCCTCATCAATTTTGGCCTCAAAACACCCTCAGGTTGTTTCTTGTAGCATTTATAGGACATCCTATAGCACTATAGGAAACTTGTATAAAATCTTGTAGCAGCACCAGTTAGCCTCTCCTACAACCCAGAAACCGCCCTCCACCTCATCTAGGTCTACCACAACCATCAGGACACCTCCAACCCTGCATCCATGAGTCGAAGACCTTCCTAAGCCACCTTAGCACCTTCTTCTTTTGTTGCAAAATAGAGTATTTACAAGCATAATTAGGTTATGACTAGATGCATGGTTAAAGCATGATAGTTAAGCATGAAATAGTTAAATTTTATCTATCCATTTGGCCCAACAATGTGTGATTAGATTAGACTTTGCTTCTAAAATTTCAATTCAACAATTTTCTTCATGAATGTTACCTAGTTTACTTCTATTTCTTGTGATAGCCTAAATTGTATATTTCCTTCCTTGGAAAATAGCTAGATTTATCTTCTTGCTTTAGAATACGCATTTGATTGTTGATAGATAAATGTTCTTGAGTCATCTATCATTCTAGGTCTAATTCAGAAGTCTGATAGATTTCACTCAGAAACCCTAAAAATAAAACCCTTTTGTAGGACTCAGAAGATGATGACATGATCAGAATGCATCTGCTACGTATATAGAACAATAACCTCCATGTTTGTACAAACCCCAGGTTGATAAAGTAAAGTAGAATAGCCTCTAGGAGTTGCAACATGAGAGCTCACTAGTTATGCTTGAATATGTTTATTGATATGCATTCCCTCCCTTACATAAGCTAGCCGATGCATTAGTGGTTACACTAGAAGTTTCATTTTATGTAAGTCTGGCATTCCCTGTTAGGTTAGGAGTAGGAGTAGTTTTTTGTTGTTTTTACTTTATTTTTTTCTTTTGATTTAATTTTCACTTTTGTCCTTTGTTTTCGTTTCCTTTCAATTTGCAGGATAGATTTCGCATGAGACCATGTTTGGTTTCCCGACAAGCATGGTGAATTTCAAGAGGAATTTGTGCCACTTTAACACTTGGTTTTATGTCTATTCCCTCTCTTAAAGGAAATATTTCATATTTTATTTTATGATAATCTGATGGAAAATATATAATTTTTCAAAGAAAATCATAGTGGAATCACGACGCTTGAATTTATAAATAGTATCACCTACTCTAATCAATATTTTATAATTTCTGGTCATTCCTTGTCAACTAAGTTGAGTAGAGTAAGGAGGGGAGGAAAACCTTAACAAGTATGTTAGAGGTATATATAAAAGTCCTTCTATGAAGGGACAACCTCATCCACTCTCAATAAGTTAGGATATCTCTTTCGCCCCATGAAATAAATAAGTGCCTATGAACAGTTCTATAAAAAATAAAAAAATGAAAAAAATAAAATAAATGGAGAAACATGATATAGGATTCTTGTGTAGGGAGGTGAAGCAACCGACTTCATCGAGGTACTGTCTAGGCTTGCTGGTAGCGAAGAAATTCTTGTGTTCCTGAAGTGAATCCATCGGGGTACTGTCCAGGCTTACTGGTAGGAGAGAAACATGAAAGATGAAAACTAAGGCTCTAAAAATTCTTCTAATTTTTCATCTATATACTCCTTGTCCCCAGTCGAAAATAATCATTTTGACTTGGCTTGGTTAAGTGTGATGCCAATGAAGATAATGGTAGGGAATATATGTTTAACTCAAGCTAAGTAAAGAATAATTGGTAATAAATGAACTGAACATTACTTCTAAATTTTTAGACTTTTTTTTATGATAAAATACACATACCGAGAGTTGGACTTGTACCAGTGTGTCGCAAAGTGTTGTAGCTCCTACAATCACCCTCCAAAATTTTTCCTATGCTTTGATTTTGGAACCTTCCATTCTGTACACATGAGCTTATCTTTTACTGTCATCAACTATTCATGATTTGATCAAGATTTATTCTTTTCATATGTGCTTCCATTTTATTTTTGTGATACATATATGATATTTTGAGTCACAAGCTAACGTTCTAACTAGACGTAACAAGAGTTCTTAACTTGCCTCTAGAAACAACATAATTCATGAGGGAAAACCAACCTTAATGATGGAAACTGCACAATATATAATTACATCTCATCCCTGAGCTTGAGAGATGTGCAGTCATGGATGGAACCCCAAAACTAAGCTTAGAACCTATGAAATCCATTCCTTGAGCTAAAAAACTGTGTAATGCACTGAGCCAGGAAGTTGTCAAGTTCCTTAGAATTATGCAATATTCCTTGGCACTATGAATGGAAATTTTCCTGAGAAAAAAAATAAAAAATTGAAAATGAATCCCTTGAAAATAGATATTCATTATTAGTTTCCCGAAGGTGGCACAATTTCTATTTTTAGAAATTTCTACCAAGTGTTACTTTTTCCTTGATTTTATGCATGTACATCATAAACCCTAATCCGCTCAAATTTATTTAATTGAAACCTCTAAATATCATTTCTAAAATTTATATTAGAGTTATAGAATTCCCAAAAATATCAAGGATCCTTCGATGGATTTTGTGTCTCTTTTCTCGGTAATTTTTCCAATTGTCATCTTTTGCCACTTTTTCTATCACCTTTTGTTGTTTCCATTTTGTGAGTGTTGTTTTGTTCATTTCTCTTCATGGTTTCTGGATTTTTAACTTATATCGGCTTGTACAAGTGTTTATTTAGTTTTTAATTTTTCTTTCGTAAGTGTCGTATTAGTTTTATTTTTTTTTCACATCGAGGATCATTGTTTTGGCGACTCTCCTCACATATTTTGTTTCCTTTCATTTTTTGATTTTCTGCACTTGATTCACAATGATATATCCATACTTAGTAATATCCAAAATTTATATTTTTTTATCTATTAGATCTTCTTGTTTCCCAAACCCTCACTGGGAAGGTCTACACTTCACTTGGCCATGCATTTCCTTTCTCAGTTAGGCATTGCACAAGTACAAGGCAAAAGTCGAGAGCTTGGCCTCTAAGACTGTGCAATGTAGATTATAGGATGACCCAACTACACATTGTATAGTTCCAAAGCTCAGTATGCCACCTTGGCCACTGATGTTTCAGTATGCCACCTTGGCCACTGATGTTGCATCTAAATTTTCAAGGATCTTTTTCTCCATGATATTATGTCCAAATCAAATCACCAGATAGAAAAAGAAATACCAATAGAACAATAAGAAATCCCTAATCCCAAATGACTAGTCATGCCGCAAAAAGTTGTTTCTACACTATAATGAAATGAGATCACACCTGGAATCCTCACATATCAGAGAAGGGTTTTGATTTCTATGCAGATCTCGTGCTCCACTAGTGTGATCCACCACGTCCACACCCGATCTCTTATCCCTACACAAAATCATAACAAAAAAAAGACAACATGTGATCTTCCTTGGTAGAACGTTAGATCAAAAGACATAGAATAAACCATATAAAATTTTGAATAGAAATTCATATAGGGAAGGAAAAAATGTTTCCATTAATCATGAAAAACATACTACAATTATTATACCTTCACCTCAAAACTTCCTCTCCGTGATCCGACAAAGTTTCAACACTATGTCTAGGAAATGAGCATGAAGAGAAACATACAAGTGGAAAAGATCTCATAAGCTCTCTCAAAAATTGATAGATAGCAAAATAGACTCAATATGGCTCTTCAAAACTAGTATAGCGCTTGAAAACTAGTATAGCCTCCAAAAACTAGTATAGCTTTCCCAAAACTAGTATAGCTCTCCCAAAACTAGTATAACTCTCCAAAAAATACTATGGACCTCTCAAATTTTCTATTATACTTAGTCATAAGAGATATCCCAAGAGGATGTATGTAGATGCTCAAGATGATGAGAATTCATAGAAAATTCTAACTGATAAGTCTTGGCCAGCTTGAATAGATGAAAAATATAGTTGATCTCCTAGGGACTAAGGAACTCTAGAAGTCATCCCTGGATGGTGACTCAAATAGGGGTGAAAAATTAACTGGAAGCTCCCACAAGGAACAGTTGGGAGCATCTAGGAGGCTTTGGATTATCCCATATGTTTCAATGCATGTGTACAATGGCTAAAATAGAGAAAAATAGGGCCCATGGCTGGAAAAATTCAACCGTCCATGAGGACTAAGGATCACTGATCCATGGGGGGTAAATTAGGATGATAACAGATTCTCCCTAATGAATGAGTTGAGAAGAGAATATGATGGCCATAATCCATTATGATAAAGCTGAGAGATTAAAAAATGAGTGAGGAAACAAAGCCAAGGATGCAGATCAGAATAATTTGGAGTTAAAGTCTCATCTGTGTTGATAACATCCCCGAGGTAGGCATGCCCATTCTCGGTCATAAGAGGATAATGAACATGGATTAAAAAACATATACTAGGGATCCATGACATGAAATAATAGAACATGTCCATGAAGACATACATAATGGATCAATGTGACTCAATAGATAGAGCATAACCATGAATAATATAATGTGGATCTATGTCACAGTATACACTAGTAGGACTATAGACACATGATAGGAAGAGAAGTATCTCAAGATAGTACTCAAAGAACATAAATGATACATAAATCCAACGCAACCTAGGAAGGATGCTATATAAGAGTGATATGTCCATAACTCATTGTCTTTGACATAACCCTGCTGGTATGAATATATATCATGTGAATATATGAGCTGATGTTGAGAATGGTAGAAATTGTCTGATTACTAGCCAATGAGGTAAACTAGTAAGATACTTGAGGAAATCCACCAATGAGGAAAATGTACCCTAAGGTACCTAATATAGTCCACTATGTGTGAATAAATGAGTTGACATCAAACATGAGTGAACTCGATTAATCACGATTCAATGATGTAAACCCACTATTGATCTTGAGGAAGCCTACTATTGAGGTCTTCAAGCTCCAAGGTACTACCGGCTCCTAGATAAAGCTCCTCAATAATGAGTCGAAGTCAACATGAGAATATATATATTGAAGGAGGTCCTTAATGTATCTCCTGTGAATCAAAATAGAACATACAAGGATGATGTGATGTATGGTTGAGATAATGAAGCAATGAAGTAAAACTGACATAGGGATGGCCGACTAAAAAAATGTCAATAGGCTACTGTAGATGGCCGACACAAGCTGAGAATTCCCTTGAACACGTAGTGGCACAACACAAGAGTGAATTGGAAGCATGAATAATGAGCACCATGTGATATCATGTAATGACGTTGGAGGCATAGAGGCACACTCCATATGATTAGAAGAGTAACCAAGAGAAGGAGTAGAGAGACTCATATGAATGGTATGACTCCTAGGTAGGCTAAAACACAACTTTGAGATAATGAATCAAAAGGTGTTGTTATCACTATTAAAATTCTCTAAACTCAGTTAGTTTATACTTGCTCCTAAGTCATGGTATTAGATAGGGTTTGAGTCATTTTTATGTTTTATAGGGTCTAAGCCATAGGTTTAGAGTCTCATTTCATCACCAAACAAAGTTCATAAACCTTGCTTTACTCTTGAGAAGTCTCATACCACGTTTTGAAAACCATTTTTTAAATCTTTTTCAAAAAAAATTCGAATAAGCCATGAAACCATGTTTTCGTAGTGCGCTTAGTGTAAATAACTGCTTCTGTGCTACGAAAATGCTAGTCTTTTTGTAGCGCAAAATCCTGACATCACATTATCAATGCTACGAAATCGAGGATTCGAAATTTTTCAGTTTAGCTGTCACATCCATAAACTTGGGTTAAATTTTAATGATTAGGGTTTCAGTCCACGAATCCTCCCTCACGCATGAAACTATCCAAAGCAGTTATGAAATCATTATGAGATTCATTAGGGGTCATTTGTAATTGGTCCTTTGAAAATTTAAAAAGGGGTTGGTTATCATTGATTTTATCTCATGCAAAGAAAACAATGCATGCATATCTATTGCTAAAAGAGAAAGCTCATGATAAGAAACCAGAGCTCTCTTTAAAATTTACAAGCGGGGTAGAATTTTTGATCAAGCGAGGAAGAATTTTAATCAAGCGAGGCTAAACCGAATTGATGTTATGTCAGCAATTTCGATACCTGCTAATCCAGTGAGTTTGAAAATAATTGTTGGTTGAAACAGGGTTTTTAATCAAGCGAGGTAGAACTTCAAGCGAGCCAGTTCATCCAACAAAGAGATTTATTACAGATTTTCTGAAGACACGGGGTTTTTAGGAGAAAGATGACAGAAGAGAAAATAAATAAGCGGTATGGTCACTGCCTAAGGATAGAACCTGAAGGTTTAGAAACTCTCACAAGAGATAAATCTGTTGAAGAAGCCTTCAAGAAGTAGGGTGCTGGAGGTTCTGTGAAAAGCTTCAAGGAGGGCATAATCAGGTTACCAAAGAATTTGCTACTAACTTAATAGGGTCAAACACAAAGGTTGGTTTTCTCAATTTACCTATTTCTCCTGAAGATATATCAGTAGTGACAGAAATTCCAAGAGGGGAAGATAGATAGTTTAAGAATTTTAGGTTTGAAATGCAACCCTGCAAAATCTTTTTGAAACCAGAGTTTATGGATACTGATTTGAACAAAGCTGCACCAAGAAGTTATGTCAAGGATGCATTTTCCAATCTGCTCTACAACATCCAAAGGTACTTCACCTGCAAAGGGAGATACCACAAGGTGTACACTTACCACTTTAAGCTCTTATTGCATTTCACAGGAATAATCTCTCTAGACTTACCT
Organism: Pinus albicaulis; assembly: GCA_034641835.2. Taxonomy (NCBI): domain Eukaryota; kingdom Viridiplantae; phylum Streptophyta; class Pinopsida; order Pinales; family Pinaceae; genus Pinus; species Pinus albicaulis. The sequence goes on along the minus strand of CM076570.1, from coordinate 802,697,910 downwards.
TTCTTTCTGTTTCTAAGTCTGTCCAAGATGGTAGAAAAAATACATATGAAAAATCAGGCATGTGAAACCTCATTATTTCATCATGGTCTAGTCAAGTTAATAGTTTTGCATGAGCTTCAGAAAGTGAATAGAGAATGGTCTGCATTTCTCTTTTTGAGTGGAATAAGGGTTGAAGGAATAGGAGGTAGCTCTCAAGTCAAAGAAACATCTCCATCAAATACTACTGAACCTGTAGAAACAAAATCAAGGAGGTTTTTCAAGCTTAAGCCCAGGAAATAGGTTAAGGAACCTATGATAAAGACATCACTGAATATCCAAATGACTCCTCAATTTGCACAGAAGAAGAGAACTCAAGTCAAAGAGACAATTCAAGAACAGTCAACTAGTAAAACAACTCAGAAGAAGTTGACTAGGAGTCAAAGGTCAAAGGAGAAGGGTAAGGCTGTGGTCATAGATGAAAATTTGCAATTAAGAGGTGACTTGAATGATATATTACAAGCTATTTACATTGAAGACACTCCCCTGGTTCTATTGAGATTGCAACAAGATGATGAACTTAGTGGAAAATATTTGCCTTCACTAAGTGGGCCCTTTATGCTATTTTTTAAGCAAAGTTCATTTTTAGACTATGTCTATTTTTAGACATATGACCATATTTCATGAGTTGTGCAGTGATGCTATTTTTGGAAGGTTAATAAGTCGAAAAAAATCTATGAATTTCATTTTTAGACATATCGATGATTCTATTTTTAGACAAGCGCTCAAAATAGATATGTTGAATATTATTAGCTCTTAATAATATTTGGACTCTAAACATTATCTTATCTCTTGGAGTATCTCTGCCATAAGTGCACAATGCACATGTAACCTGACAGAAGGAATTACAATTATTCTCAGAAAACAAGTGTGTGCCTATTGCATGGAGACTTCAGTTAGAACTTAGGTGACAGAGTTTGGTGGAGTTGATTGAGGAAGTTAGTGGAGTTGTATTCATTTAACTCAGTTAAACATAGTTGAGCTAGTTGTATCTAGTCTAACTGATTGATACACTAGTGAGAGTGGTGTGAATTAATTATTAATTAATTCACTAATTATTAACTCATAAATCAACTAAAGAATACATCATTTAACTTCAGTGCATAGATAGTTTCAGTGGAGACCAGTGGAGAGGTAGGTGAAAGAGCAAGTGTGACTATTAGTTGTGACCATACTGGTGCATGAGTTTGCACCACACATTGATGAAGATGCAAATGAGGATTGTGCAGTTCATACTAGGTGGATTTGAACTCAAATTGGGCCAATATTCATCTTGGATTGCACAGTAGAGGCAGGCTAATAGGTGGAGCAGATTGGAGCATGTGTTTTGCTAGATCTGAGCTTGTGTAGTGTGTAGCAATTGGAGATTGTACTGAGAGCTTGTGAGGAGTTTGTACAATGATTGTTACATGATCTCTATCATTATAATATACAGATAGTTGGGGGTTTTCAGCTTTAATCTTTCCCATAAATACTGTGTTTATATGTGTGATTGTTTATGGTTTTAATGTGCACATGCGATTGTTTATATTTCCGCAAATTGATGATCAATAGTAGAAGAGGTTATGTATTATGCATGAAGCTCAAATAGTGTGTGATCAGGATAATCTCGGTGAATAATTTAATAGTTATTCAAATTTCTACATGGTATCGGAGCAGTATTGATCATTGGAGCAATTGCAAAACATTGAAGCGGTTGAGTTTTGTGTTGGTGGAATTCGAATTTGCAGCAGTGTTTTCTTGGTGTCGAAGTTGAGATGTCTTTCAACGGATTGTGATTGGAGTATGCCCTTAAGGGCAGCTCGAATAATATTGCATGGAAGGATAGGATGGAGGCGGTGCTAGATGAAAATGGGTTGAAGGAGTTCATAGATGCAGAAATTCCAAATCCTACTTCTACTGATGTTGCCGTACTTGACGCATGGCAAAAGAAGACAGCAAAGTGTCGAAGGATTCTGTTGGAGGGCGTGAAGGATCACATAGTGTCCAGCCTTCATGGTAAGGCTTCTCCATTCTTGATGTGGAAATCCTTGACAGATTTATTCCAAAGCAAGAGCGACCAGAGGAAGTTGGTGCTCAAGGATAAACTCAGAAACATAAAGATGGAGAAAGGCGACAGTATGCCCAAGTACCTCACAAAGTTCACCCAATGCAGGGATGAGCTGGGAAGTGTGGGGGTGACTGTAGATGATGAGGACTTGGTGAGCTTGGCTCTCCTTGGGCTTCCAAAGAGTTGGCATTCCTATCAGAACTCTGTCAATGGTCGGGAGAAATTGCCAGGATGGGAGCGACTTTGGTCGGATCTTGTGCAAGAGGAGATAAGGCGAAGTACCAGGGACGGATCTTCATCAAGGAACTCTGATGAAGAGAATTGCGCTTTGGCTGCCAAAGCAAAGAAGGGGAAGAGCAAGAAATCTTCTCATTCCGGTGTGAAAGGCAAGAAGCAGGACATGTCCAAGGTGAAGTGCTTTCACTGTCACCAACACGGACATTATGCCACAAATTGTCTGCAGAAGAAGAAAAATAAGCAGGCTGCTAGATCTGCAGCGAGAGAGGCCTTAGCCTCGCAGTTTGAGCTGGATTTTTTGCTGATCGCATGCTTGGTATCAAGTGTGATGGGTTCAGTTTGGTTCTTGGACAGTGGTGCGTCTTTTCACATGACAAGAGATCGAGATTTGTTTTCTGATCTGGATGAGAAAGATCTTGGAGTGCACATCGAGATGGGCGATGATGGTAGATACAGTGTGACCGGTATCGGTACCATTTCCTTTGAGAGGGAGTCTGGTAAACCCTTCGTATTGAAGGAAGTGATGCATGTTCCAAGATTGAAGAAGAATCTTATCTCAGTGGCCATGTTAGAAGACAAGGGATATGATGTTGTCTTTAGTGAGGGAAAGGCTTTCCTGCGCAGTAAGGCAACTGGTGAGACCCGGAGGATAGGGGTTCGAGTTAAGAACCTTTATCAATTGCAGGTAGATGGCTGCGCAGCAATGGCAGGCAAGGCAGAAGGAGTGGTGAGCCGAGATGATGGCGAGTTGTGGCACCGGAGATTGGGCCACCTTCACCATGGAGCTTTGAAGATACTGCAGCAGATTTCTACTGGGCTTCCTAAGGGTACTCTTGCATAGTCAGATCAGTGCAAGGGATGTACCTTGGGAAAATTTGTGAAAGCCACCATTCACGAGAAGGATAGTCGCGCCACGACGATCCTTGAGAGAATTCACACAGATGCAAAAATCCTCTCGTAGCTTCAGATGTTAAAGCATAGGTACTCTGTGATTCGTATGATGATTTTTCTTGAAGTGTCGGATCTTCTTCATGCGTAAGAAGAGGATGACATACCAAAGTTCGTGAGTTCGCGGCACTGCTGGAGAAAGAATTCCAAGGTGGAAGGTTTTTAGAGAAAAAAAATGGTGGTGACCATCTCTGAAAATTTGCTGGAATTTTTCGTCACAGTATGAATTCAAGTAGAGTTTACACTACAAACTCATGAAGAAAACGAAGAAGGAGCGGAAGAAAAGAACGACCGTGTGTTGCATGATGATGTTGCATGACTGGGGGCCTACCCCATTCCATTTGTGAGTGGAGGCATGCACATCGTAGTATGCAGAACTTCGCTGTCCTCAAAGGATACTTGGCATGAGTACACCCCGAGGAGGCGTTTTCTCGCAAGAAGCCTGATAGGAGCCTACCCGAGGATTTTTTGACCACCTGTTTACATTCATGTGATGAAGGATGCCAGGAAGAAGCTGGAGCTGACTATAGAGGTTGGGATATTTTTGAGGTACACTGATACACCCCACAACTATCGTGTGTATTTGCCAGACAGACGCAAGATTGTTGTGCGACGGGATATCAAATTTCATGAGGAGAAAGCCATGAAGTGTTCGCTTGAGAGGGAGCCACACTTGCATGCAGATGAGGAGCTATTAGTTCCTAAGGATGAGTCTCAGGATGTGGATCAGCCACAAGATGAGGTTCATGGAGTGGAAGAGACCACTCAGGCAGCGCCAACCATCAGAGGGCGGAAGCGCACTACAGAAGCTGAGCGACTGGCTCAAGATGCAGAGAAGGTTGTAGGAGCACCTACAACACAGTGCAGACAGAGACAGTCACCAGACCGGTACACTGGATACATGGCTCTTGTGAGAAAATGTGTCGTGACAGAGCCATCCTCTTTCGAGGAAGCTGTGGAGGACCCCGCATGGGTAGATGCCATGGTGGAAGAGTATGATTCGATTGTTAGAAACAGTGCATGGGAGATTGTCCCGCGGCCGGAAGGGAAATCAGTGGTGGGTTCAAGATGGATCTACAAAGTGAAGCAGGCAGCTGACGGGAGTGTGGAGAAGTACAAGGCAAGATTTGTTGCTCGAGGCTTTTCACAGATTGAGGGGATCGATTATGAGGAGACCTTTGCACCTGTCGCAAGGTATTCTTCCATACAGACGATTCTTGCTCTCTCAGCACAGATGGGGTGGCACATTCATTAGATGGATGTGAAGACTGCATTCCTCAACGGATTCATTGAGGAGGAGGTGTACATAGAGCAGCCCCCGTACAGATTTTGATTGAAGTCCTTTATATGTGTGATTGTTTATGGTTTTAATGTGCGCATGCGATTGTTTATATTTCCACAATTAATGATCAATAGTATAAGAGGTTATGTATTATGCATGAAGCTCAAATAGTGTGTGATCAGGATAATCTCGGTGAATAATTTAACAGTTATTCAAATTTCTACAGGTTCAAGCAGATTTCATAAAACTGGATACAGGTGGAAAATCAAAGAAATTGAAAACATCCAAAAAATTAGATTTTGAGAATGAAGTGTCAGAGTTTGTTTTTAAGCCTAGAAAAGAATTAAATAGGCAGTATAAGAAACTACAGTGGCCAAACATGGAGATAGACCAAATAGGAGGCGAGGATGAAAATAGAACAAATAGGAGGCGAGGATGAATTTTTTTTTGAAGAACCCATCAATACATCATCTCAAATAATTGAAGAAAACAGAAACAAAGTTTTTAATACTTAGAGAGAAAAGAGTATTTATGAGGAGGTTAAAGAAAAAATTAGACTTGCAAACATTGAAATTGATAAATTGAGGAAGAAAGTGAGAATGCATGTTGTAGAAAGGTCAAACTTTGAGAGGTTGAAAGGTCTCGTGTATATAGTTGTCAAATATTGAGTCAGAATTCACAAGGAGGATCAATTCATATGGACCATCCCTGCAATTAAGGAAGAAAATTTCATTAGGATGGTTAATACCAAACTAAGAGCTAATAGTAGAAGGCTTAAAAGGCAGGTTGAGGATCTCGAAATACAGCTAGCAAATCTTGAAGATCAACCACAACAAAAATGAATGTAAACAATAAGTGACATCTCCTATCACATTTTTGAAGTTATGTGGAAAGATTTCATTTTTGAAAGCAGTTCAGAGTTGATTTTTATTGATAATAAGGGCTTATATATAAATGGAAGGATGGCAGTAAAGTTTTGAAGCTTAAAGTTTTGGAAAAAATCTGTGAAAAGATAGACACAACAGTTTCGTAGCGTGCTATGAAATTGTTGTAGGTGTCATGCACAACAGTTTCGTGGCGCGCTACGAAACTGTTGTAGGATTCAATTTGATCAATTTTGAAAGTTTTCAAAGGGTTAAAGGGTGTGTTTTTTAAACCTTGATGCTACTAAAGAATGTATAATGACCATAAGTGAAGATCCAATAGAAAAAAAATTAAAATGAAGATTCCAAGTAAGGTTTTTCAAAGGTAAAGTTCTATGCTACGAAAACAACAAATAGTTTCGTAGCGCAACAATGTTAACAGTTTTTTGGCACTTCTTCAAAAGTTTGGTTTGGGCACAGCTGGAAGGGAAAAGTCACATGGGTTTAATAAGAGATTTCCACATGTTTTTGAGCACAAGTTGGCCAGCAGATGGTTTGAAGAAACATAAATGAAGCACTATAGCTATTTTGCAGGGAGCATGTTCCTATCTTTTAGGGCAAATAAGAAGAAAATCGTTACAGTTTAAAAACAAGGAGATGGACATCATCAAGGTCGAATTTTAGGAGGAGCAGTTTTCAGATAGAAGATTTAATGTTTAGATAAGGTTGTTAAAGAGTTTTAATCCTATTTGTGTTAGGACTCTAGAACAGACAGTTTAACTGTTAGATGTAATTAAAGTTTGTTTTAGAAGTTGATAGGTGTCAAGCTAGAAAATTTGAATTTTTCTCAAGTGTTTGGAGAGAATCCAAGAATGTAATGATGACTCTATAAGAGACAAGAAGTTGAATTGCGTAGGGTTGGAAATTTTCATTAACAAGCATATTGTTTTTTCGTAGCAGAAACTGTGTTTTATATTAATACAGAGATATTGGTTTCATCACTCAGGATTCAGAAAGGGTTATGGATGTTTGATATTCTCATGGTTTTCCTCTTTCAATTACTTGCAGTGGCATGAATGTATGTTACTTATAATTCACTGAAGGCACTCTAACTTCCTTCATATGTTCATGAACTATGCTTATTTTCTATCCTAATTTTATTTTGATGCATCTAAACCTTGAAATTCCTTGACTTCCAATTGAAGCTGATACTCATGTTTTGTGAGAACACACTTGACTCCATAAGCCCAATAGATGTTTGTTGGTTAGCAGTACAACCAATTATCCATTTTTTCCATTTTATTCATAGAGTTGGGCATCTAATCCTTATTTGAAAATCATAGAGAGCCCTCTCAGGTTGAGGAGGCTAAGCCTCAACTAAAAGTCTGGTTTGAAATAGTTACTCAGAGTCTTCTTGATCAACAGCCTATCAAGGACTGATTTTGAGCTAACAGGTTTCATGTTCAAGGGAAAATCAACTGACACTACCATGTTGATGACTAATGTAAATAAATTTTCCCTCCCTTCTCTTTTAATAAGCTCATTTTTTGTAAAGTTGTCCCCCAAGCCTGAAAAAGAGATAAAAGTATATAAGGGGGAACCTGCTAGCCATAAAGAACTAGGGTATTCATTTTTGGTAACTATTCTATCCCAGTTGGTAAAGGGTTAAAATTATACTAGGTAGAGGACCCTTCAACTACTTTAACGAGCATGAAGGAGATAAGATCACTTAAAAGTATTTTCTAAATTAAGGAGTCTGAAAAGAGATTAAAGGAAAATTCTCTTGGAGGAAAACGTGGTATAGAGGATAGCAACTAATTCTAGTAATGATGGAACTTATCATCACATAATGAGGACTGAGGTTGGCTGATAAGACCACTCATCACATCAGTTCCTCCAAGAAAGGATAAAACACAAAGTGAAAGCGAATGGGAGGCCAAGAAGGTAATGACAATGGAAGAGAGAAACCAAGCCTCATCATGTAGAAGTAGGCTGATAAAAGTGGCAATCAAAAGGGATGATATTGTGGAATCCTCGTGGGGTATGGCTAAAATTATGAAGAAAAATAGTACATGATACTCAGATTCTAGGTTATGGCGGTTTAGACGGAGGGATTCCAAAAATGATTAAAAATGACTTCATGGACACCAAGATAGAAAAGGGGTGCTAACTAGGCTATCCATGAGTGGGTAAGCTCTACTGCCAAGTGACGACATGCATAAAGGAAAGAGGCTAAAATCACAAATTGATGAGGTCGAACGTAAGGCATAAATATGAAATTGAGGGTCAAAATGCAATGAGGACATCGAAAATGACCTACCCCTATATTCTTGTAAAGGATCATACCTCAGTCCCTTAATAGATTGATAGTTGGCCCTTGGCCCATGTCTTGGATCTGATTTTGTGTGTATTTTCTTTCTCTCCACTATGGCATGGTTTCTACTGCATACAATAAATATTTATCAGTCATGGTCATCATGGAAAAAATTCATTTAAAAACACAGTGTCAATTTTGGGAAAAGATATTTAAGAAATGCCCATTTTTACCCTAGACGCTCCCTTGCAATAGGGAAATTTCATCCCCAAACGTAGGCTTGACTATAGCATGCACGCATATGGGTTCTCCTAGACAGATTTTCAGCCTTGCAAGCCTACGTCTGAGATATTATCTGCAATAAAACTCACACCCATATAAAAATTAACAATGGCAGAGAAAACCCATGCATATTTGACAGGGAGGGATGGATTTATAATTACTTGGTTGAAGATGGATCCTCTTGCTCTCATTTCCCTTGATCTCAAAACCTTGGAAGCTCTCTACCTCTTTATTCTCAAGCTCACAATGATAAATAAGGAGGTATGAGTTTATTTGATAAATTATTTTGTCATCTTTTGGAATATTACATTTTTAATTTTTGGGGCTTGGAGGGTTTTTGACCTTATAATGCTTTTTCTAGTTTACTTTGTGTAGGAGGTTTGGGGAGTGAAGTTTTGAGTTTATTTTTTGAATATCCCATTACAAAAATGGGAAAGAACCAGTTCTGTTGCATCTAAATTTGCAAGGAGTTTTTGCTCAGTGATCTTGTGTCCAAATCAAATCACCAGAAAAAGAAAGCAATAACAATAGAACAATAAGAAAACATCGATCCCAAATTGTTAAACACCACGTTAAGCACACACATGGTGTATGAGAAGAATAAACACACACACACAAGAGACTCAACACACAATGAAGGATAAGCGTGAGGCTTTCTTATTTTTTCCATTATACATGATGTACATTTAAAGTACAATGGTGTGACTCTTGGTTTCATCTTCCAAGGTCACTTAGACTCCATTGTGACTTTTTTCATTCCACACCTACCCATGTACGATTAGGTGTTCCAACATCCCCCCTTAATCCGAAGGGGTATGTGTGAGTCCAAGAAAAGAGTTGTAATACAAATCTGCAAAGTATACATGGCAGCACTTGGGCTGAATCAATCCTCTGAAATAAGTAGTGTGCTTAAGGATGACCAACCAACACGGGAACGAAATACTTGTTGCAGCTTCCCGGAATCCTTCAAAATCAAAAGAATTTGAAAGCTTCTCGCTTAGAGGACTAAGGTTTCATAAAAAAGGGAGACCTTCAACCCAAAAGAAGGGAGGTCTGGCCAATTGGGATGGTTTTAGGATTACTACCGGTCCTCGAATGCTTTGAACCATTTCTCGGAACTCAACCAAGTCGGCAAGAAGCTGGGCATTTATTAGAGGAAGGTTCATCATATATGAAAGGGAGACCTTTGACCTAAAAGAAGGGAGGTCTACTACCTGTGATGGTTTTAGGTTATCCACCAACCAAAGATGATGGTTTTAGGTTATCCACCAACCGAAGGTATGCTCATGGGCATCCGTGTCTCTAGCTACATCTCTGACTCTGGAATGACGAATTGTGGCTCAGGCTCGCTTGAACTGTTGGCTACAACTCTGAACATGGAATGAGAGATTGTGGCTCAGGCTCGCTTGATCTGTCGTTGAAGCTTGTACATGACCACCATTTCCCCCCCTGTCAGGGACAAGGTGAGATGATGGCGAAAACTCAACTGCAAGTTTGTTCAATATGCGTGAACAAGTTCTAACATGTGTCGTAAACATCTTCTTGGCTGCTGATGCCCATTGCCAAGAAGCGATCCATCCAAGATGAATCTTGGTTCTTGCAAGAGGCTTGTTTCTGAAGCATCTGTCTGAAGAATGAGTGTGCCGACCACAGTGCTTGCATGGATGAAGATCAAAACAATGATCTTTCATATGGCCAACTCGATCACAGTGTTGGCATTTTTCAATCTGTTGTGGAAGCGGAACAAGATCTGGAACAGCTGCAGGTGAACTGTCATACATGAATCCGGCACTCTGAAATATGATGGGCTTGGTGTAGTCTAGAATATGAAAGGACACATCCTTGTCATATCCAAGACCAGTTCTGTGCTTGTTGTGGACAAGCTCTTCCCAAGGTCTGATGATGGGCTTGAGAAGTGCAGGCTGAGCTGTTGCATCTGCATGTACATCTGCTCTAGTACAAGGAACTGAATGTGGATCAACTGCAACTTTATCTTCTTTCTTCTGATGAGAGTCCTTCACAATCTTCTGAACAGAAACAGGTTCAGAATGGTGACTCTTTTGCTGAAGTTCGTCTTGTTGGAGCTGATATTCCAGCTGCAAAAACTCAATATTTTCTTGTGCATCTAGCAAACAATTTTGAATGTTACAAAGAGCATGCTTGCTCATTTTTATCATATCATCAACATTTGAATGAATGAGGTTATTCAACAACTCTAATGCCTCATTGATTTTAGCCATTTTCAATAACTTGGGCTCAACAAATGAAAGGGTGTCGGCCTCAAACAAAAATGCACCCATGTACAATCTGACTCAACTTAATTTCAAGAAATACAAATGAATCAAGAGAAATTCCAACTATGGAAATCTCAAAGTACAAAATCTGATGATTGCAACTATGAAGAAGAAATACAATGTCAGCTCAATACAATATGCAGCAAAAATGTGTAGCAAAACACTTGTGCAAGAGACCTCAACAAAGAGTTGTTTTGCACCAATAACAACTCGTCTTCACATCAATTTCTTCAGAAAATCACCCTAATGCCACAAATCACACAATGTCAAATATTCTCTTTTCTCCTCTATGTAGTCAATTTATCATTTTCTCATTATGCCATTTCCTCTTTCTTTCTGCTGCTCATGTCTTCTTTTCCCCTCTCTCTGTTTTTTTTTTTTTTTAAATGAAATTGGGAATCTTATTAGAGGGAGGGGGAACCATGAGAAAAAAAAATGTGCAGGGAGTGGAATTAAAAGGGAGGGGGAATTTAAAATAAGTGGGAGAATGGGGAGAATTATTTTATTTTATTTTATTTTATTTTTTTAATTTTAATTTTTAATTTTTTTTATAATTAAAAATTAATTAAAAAATAGATTAATTAAAATTGGGAATTAATTTAAAAGGGAGGTGATTTAGAAAGGGAGGGAAATTTATGGGGGAGGGAGGGAAATTTAAAATAAATTTAAAGAAAATACAAAACAAATTTAAAAGAGGGATTTTATTAAAAGGAGGGGGGGGGGGGTTATATTAAACTATAGAAATTAAAATCGAAAAATTAAAAAATAATTGAAATGGTCTTCTGCGTGAGGGGGAGGGCCGAAAGGCCTTTGGGAATGGAGGCCGGCCAAAGGCCATGGGTAAGGCGAGGGAGGAGCGCTGTTGAGAGTGGGTAGGGAGTGCTGTAGGGAGTGGCGAGGGCGTATGGGGTGTAGTGGGGAGAGAGGGGTGGGGGTGTCATGTAAGGATATAGTGCTGTAGGGTCTACGTAGGATAGAAGAGAGAGAAGGATTAATGCGTAATGCAAGGGGAGGCAGGGGTGAGAATGGGGTGCGGCGGCAGGGAGGTAATGCAGAGTGGAGGTGGGAGTGTTGGGAAGAGGCGTATGTGTGTTGGGGAGAGCAGAGTATAGCAGTAGGGGTGTGGCGTAGGAGAGTGGCCAGCTGTGAGAGCCGAGAGGGGAATAGGGAGGGCAGATTGTACAGGTGTGTAGATGGGGAGGGTAGGAGATGGCGTTGACAGGGAGCTGTGGTTGAAGTGTGAGGGGTGCAGAGCGAGCGGAGGGTGTGAGGGGGCAGGTTTGGTTAACACAGAGAGGTGTGGGGAGGTTGTATGCTTGTGAGAACAGTCGTGAGGGAGAGTGGGAGGGGCGTTGAGGGAGAGTAGTGAGGTATGGATGATGGGTTATGGGGCTGTAGGGTGCTGTAGCGTTCTGAGAGAGAGGTGAGGGCCGTAGGTTCAAAATTTTTTTTTTAATTTTTTAATTTTTAATTTTTTTTTTTTCAAATTTTAAAACAACAGAGTAGAATAGCAGAGGATGGCAGAATTCTTTTCAAGAAATATACAGCAGAAGAATTTGCAGATATTTCCAATAAAACTTTGAAATTTTTTCAGTAGCCCAGCAACAGTGAAATGGACTATAAAAATGCAGAATTTTCCAGAAGATTTCAGCGGTAAAACCCAGAGATTTGCACAAATTGTTCAATGAAAAACTCAGAAATTTTTCTTTCAGAAACCCTCTTTAAACATTATTTTTAGCAGCTCTCCAAAATGAAGAATTTAAAAGTCAGAAATTGCAGGAAAAATGAGCAGTGAGAAAACCTTCAGATGCATAATGTTTCTCTTCTTCCAAACCAGTGCTGCCAATTTCTGAATGTTTCTTCTTTTCAGAGCAGATTTCTGAATGCTGCAGAAAATATTTCCGATCGATGAATGCGGCAAATGATCCATTGCGAGAACTTTCTAAAATGTCAAAAACGTTTAAGAATTTTCGTTTATGCATGTGCCATATACCATGTCGGCTCACCATCATGGAGGCAGCCAGCAATTGCTCGCTCGATACCATGTTAAACACCATGTTAAGCACACACATGGTGTATGAGAAGAATAAACACACACACACAAGAGACTCAACACACAATGAAGGATAAGCGTGAGGCTTTCTTATTTTTTCCATTATACATGATGTACATTTATAGTACAATGGTGTGAATCTTGGTTTCATCTTCCAAGGTCACTTGGAATCCATTGTGACTTTTCGCATTCCACACCCACCCATGTAGGATTAGGTGTTTCGACACAAATGATAAATCATGTAGAAAATGGTCAATTATACACTATAAGGAAATGAGATCACACCTAGAATCCTTGCATATCATAGAAGAGATTTGAGTTTGATTTAGATCTCACACTACACTCGAGCAATCCACCATGTCCGCACCTGATCTCTTATCCCTACACACAATCACAACAAAACAAAGACAACAGGTGATATTCCTTGAAATATCATGAGATCAAAAGCAATAGAATCAACCATATAGCATGTTGAATACAAATTCATATAGGGAAGGAAATTTTTTTTCCATTGATCATGAAAAAAATATTGCAATGCTTATATCTTCACCCCAAAGCTTCCTCTCCAAGATCTGACATAGTTTCCCCACTATATCTAGAAATTGAGCAGGAAGAGAAACACACAAGTGGTAAGGACCTCACAAGATCTCTCAAAAATCACAAGATAGCAGCATAGACTCTAAATGGCTCCCAAAAACTAGTATAGCTCTCCAACAACTAGTATAACTCTCCAAAAAATAGTATAGCTATCCAAAAGCTAGTCCAGCCCTCTCAAATAATCTAGTATAAATAGGAACAAGAGAGGTAACAAGAGTATGTATGTATATGATCAGGACAATGAGAATCCATAGAAACTTCTAACTGAAAATTCCTAGCCAACTCAAATAGATGACAAATCGAACTAATATCCTAGGGACTAAGGCACTCTAGAATCCATGCCTCGAATTTGGCACAATAAGGGCTGAAAATGTCCCTAGATGCTCCCATAAGGAAGGGATGGGAGCATCTGAGAGGATATGGATGCTCCCATAGGCTGTCGTGCATGCTACCAGGGGCCAAACTAGAAAAAAATAGGTCCCATGACTGGAAAAATTCATGCATCCATGAGAACTAAGGGTCACTGCCAAGGGTGGTAAAATAGGATGACAAAAAGAGAGACTGTGTAATGTGCAATTGCTCCCTCTCACTGCCAGGTTGAACTACACATCATGAAGTCTCAAGCCTCAGGCTCCATCACTAAATGTTGAGACTATGTAATACACGGTTCCTTGAGCTACTCTCCCATGAATTTCTTTTCCCTCTTGCAAGTATCACAATTGTTGAGCATTTCTATCCAACAATAATTTTTACCATGGCACCAAAGAGAGCTACTTCAAAAGAAACCATAGAAAACTGTACCAGGGAAGTAGTTGAGAGTACTTCAATAAAATTTCTAGTGTATTCAGACACTCAATTTTTTGTGGAAAAGGAATCAAATCTTACATGGAAGATAGTGAAAAAATATTTTTCAACAAAGAGCTTCAAAGCAGATCTAGAAGATCATATGGTATATGTCATTGTTCAATGGTAGATATTACACCGAGTTGCATGCAGATATCAAACCTTCCCATGTGCAAATGTTTTAAGCTAGATTATTTCACATGTTGATGTGAAGACTATGAATTTGAACAATTCCAGAGAATAGAAGCTTGCTAATTTTCTGGTAAAATATTACCATCTTATGAACCATTTGCACGAACCAAAAAAACTCATGGATTCATAGTTCTATGCCACCAATAATTATTTGAGCATGAAGAACAATGCTAAAGGCTGGGTGAAATATCCATGAATGTTTCGACATACACCTAGAAATACTTACAAGACAAATTCTCTCAGGAGGGCTTATCAGCTCTTGGTTATCCGAGATTGGAGAGACTAAGGTCAACATATCACAGAGACCTTTCTTGAAGGCTGTGCAGTCTTATTGAACCAGGTTGTAAATAAGGGGATTTGATTCAACTAGCTAGATTTATTGGCTTGATTTTTAAGATTCCATGTAGAAAAAACCCAGAATCCTCGCAAGGGCAGGAATGTTGGGTTTGTGTTATATTCTTTCCATGACTAGTCACGTGTGGGGGGGTAACAGGGGGGGCGATAGCCCCCCCTGTATGTTGCGTTGGGTGCAACGTATGGGGAAGTGATAGGGGGGGAAGTAGCCCCCCTTATTGGGGTTCGAGGCAGCGCCCCAGAAATTTTTTTTGGTCCTTATTTTCCGATGGGCGAACCTGCCCATGGTTTTGTGCATGGGTTTGCACATGGTTTTGGGGCATGATGGTTTTCGGCCACTGGTATTTTGTAGATCCGGTCAAGGGAACTACGGTTATGTTCTAATCTAGGGTTAATGGATTGGGGTTTATGTATGTTTCGGCATGTATATATATGTGTTGTAACACTAAAAGGAATATAATGAGAAATCAAGCTGGTTGTCCCGATTTGGGATCTAAGGGAAAATCTTTATGTTTATCTGTTTTATCTTTTATTCTCTCACTATTGTTTATTTTCTGTTTTAATATTAGTTTGTAGATAATTCCTATACAGGGTTAAAACCTACATTTGGTATCAGAGCTATTTCGGCTTCAAGGGGATGCCTTTGCTGCTAAGGGTTTTTTGCTCAGGCCTGTGGTGGACCCTGTTTAGTGGGAGATCTGTGAGATCGATTCTTGTAGTGAAAGAATATGGTGAGCGGTGGAAAAATAGAGATTGAGAAATTTAATGGTCAAATTTTTTCTTTGTGGAAGCTCAAGATGGAGGATTTGCTAGTGGATAAAGATCAATGGATCGCAGCAGATCTGGGTACTAAACCAATGGAAATGTTAGATGAAGACTGGAAGAAGTTGGATAGGAAGGAAAAGAGCACAATACGGTTGTGTGTCTTAGATTTAGTATTGTTAAATGTATTTGGGGAAGCTACGTTGAAGACCTTGTGGGAAAAGCTAGGGACTCTGTACCAATCTAAGTCTCTGGTGAATAAATTGTTCCCGCGGAAAAAGCTGTATAACTTGAGGATGTAGGATGGAGACTTGGTGACAGAGCATCTGAACGGCTTCAATACTGTGGTAAGTCAACTGTCATCTATTGATATTAAAATCTCAGATGAAGATAAGTGAATTAGTTTGTTGTGTTCTCTAATAGACTCGTGGGACAGTCTAGTTATTGCAATAGATAGAAATACAACTACCTTGAATTTTGATGACATTGTCTCAGCCTTGCTGTCGGAGGAAATGAGACGGAGAAATATGGAGGGTCAGAATGGAGATGCCTTATCTATACGAGGAAGTTCCCAGAATAGAAACAAGAATAAGGTTTCGAGTGGGAGATCTAAATCTAGAGGGAGATCTAAATCTCCTGGAAAGTTTGTAAAGGTGTGCTAGAAATGGCAGTGGCTTTAATACAAAAAAGACCAAGGCATCTAAAGCTCCCGGGAAACAAGGTCCGAGGATGCTCCTTCGAAGCAGAGGAAAACCAATTTCAATAATAGGTGGGGATGTGTATTTGTCTTCTTCTTCAAATACACATGTAGATCATGATTCATGGTTGATTGACTCGGGTGCATCCTTTCACTTCACTCCCCATAGGGAGTGGTTCTGCGAGTATGAGAAATATGATGGCGGTGATGTCTTCTTAGGTGATGATAGGAAGGCCAGCATCATTAGATGTGGAAAATTCAAGCTGAAGCTGCAAGGTGGAAGGATTAGAACACTTCCCAGTGTTCTACACATTCCTGCATTGGCCAGAAATATGATTTCTGTAAGCAAGATGGATGATGTAGGTGTAAAAACAGTGTTTGAGAAAGATACTTGTAAGATAGTTCGGGAAGCATTGTTATTAATGCCAAGAATTCAGATTGGAACTCTGTACAGGCTTCAGGGTAGCACTATTATTGTTGGGTGCAACAGTTCCGTGGTTCCCGAAAGTGGAGTGGAAAGCCTAGCAGTCTCTGGAGAAAACACCATGCTATGGCATCAAAGGTTTGGACATATTGGAGAGAATGGCCTTTGGATACTGCATGGAAATGGAATGGTAGAAGGTATGTCTAATATCTCTCTGGATTTCGATTTATTTGAAAATTGTGTATATGGGAAGCAGAATCGAGTGAGTTTTCCTTCTGGTTCTAAGAGGGCGAACAAGATATTAGAGCTTGTGCACAGTGATGTGTTTGGACCTGTGTCGGTTCCATCACTCCTAAGTCCGTGTACTATGTTTCATTCATATATGACTTCTCAAGGAATACATGGATATATTTCTTGAGGAAGAAATCTGAAGTCTTTGACAGATTCAAATAATTTAAGGCTTTGGTGGAAAACCAGGTAGAGAAGAAGATAAAGGTGATGAGGACAGATAATTGGGGGGAGTTCTGCAAGAAGGAATATGAAGAGTTCTGTAAGAAGTGTGGTATAGCACGACAGAAGACTACTCCATACACAGCTCAGCAAAATAGAGTTTCAGAAAGAATGAATAGAACGTTGATGGAAAAGGCAAGAAGCATGCCTGGTACCAAAGACAAGAATTCCGGCGAGGTCGTTGAAATATGATGCGCAGTGTTGTCCTTGATGGCAAACCCACTGTACGAAGATGAAGACATGCGACTGCTGACATGTGTTGTCCTTGATGGAAAACCACCCGATGAAGTTATTTTTGACTTGATGGACTTGGTAAATGATGTAAATCTGATGTGATATGATGTTTGTTGACAATATGATGCTAAGTGTTGTCCTGTCCTTGAAAGGCAACCACTTGATGAAGATGAGACAACACTTGATAAAGTTGTGATTGATAGAATATGTTCTTGATGAAGTAAATATGATGTATCAGCAGTGTGTACAGAAGGCAGTGAAGAAAAGAAGTCAGCAAGTGCTAAATCTATGATGAAAAAGAGTATGTTTCTTGGTATACGCGGATTGGCCTAGGGGAAGTCGCGTATGCACGCGGAAAAGAACGTGCCAAGTCGCGTATGGGCTAAAGCGCTCAAAAATTGCAAAACCAAGGGTAACCACCATGGTATTGACCCATTGTATTGGGTAATGATCCGCCTAATTGACCCCGTCCAGGTAGTTTTGGGCTCATGGTATTGTTTTGGCCCATGGTATTGAAAAAAGGGGCTCATGGTATTGAAAAAGGAAAACCTATATAAGGAGAAGAAATCCATTGTGCAAATTATGAGTGTGGGTGCAAGAGGTCTGAGCTTGAATGAATACTTCTCTCTGAAGTAGATCTGAATGGAAAGGGTTACACTTGAAGATAAATCTGAAGGTATGATGCACCAATGATGAAGAAGGGGATCTAGATCTGAAATGCACTTGTATCTGCTAGATCTGCTTATGGAAGGCCTAGATCTGTGATGAGGCGAACATCTAGGCGAACATCTGACTGAAGTGAAAAGGGCAAATCTGAATTAAACATCTGATCTGATGAAGTATGCAGCTCTGTAATCATTGAAGATCTATACGCTACTTCGCCGCGGAGGAAGCGCGTATACACGCGGCTTCTCTGAAGTAAAAGCGCGTATGCGCAATAAAATATACATTGAGGTATACGCTGGTTTGTGTGGACGGAAGCGCGTATATACGCGACATCAGTAAAGGGAAAGCGCGTATGCAAACTAGGGTTTGCTGAAGCAAGGGGTATGAAATATCTGATCTGTTCTGCTGTGTTTCTGCTATCTGATCTGTGTTGATATGTATCTATTGGTGATGTATGTTTGTGCTTAAAAGTATGGAAAGGGTCCAGTATGAAAATATGATGAAATGTGGCCTGCAAGTGGTGTTCTATTGAAGTTGTTGGATCCAGTGTGAAAATTGATGAAACGTGGTCCAAGGTGGTGCTGAGGGTTGTAGCCTTCAGTCAGGGGGTTGTAGCTCCCTTCCAGGTGAGGCTGGTAAACGAGATCGGGGGTCGTAGCTCCCTTCCAGGAGAGGCTGGTAAACGAGTCAGGGGGTTGGAGCTCCCTTCCAGGAGAGGCTGGTAAACGAGTGCAGGTGGGTGCCTGCGTGCTGGTCAAGTCTGTGCCAGCACATATGTTGTAAGATGTTTTCTCTATAATAAAATATTGAAGGCTGAGCAACTGCAGTGGTGGTTTTCTCCCGATTTGGGTTTCCACCTAAAAATCCTGGTGTTCATGTGTGATTCTTTGTGTGATGGTTTATTCTGTTC
Organism: Pinus albicaulis; assembly: GCA_034641835.2. Classification (NCBI taxonomy): domain Eukaryota; kingdom Viridiplantae; phylum Streptophyta; class Pinopsida; order Pinales; family Pinaceae; genus Pinus; species Pinus albicaulis. The sequence goes on along the minus strand of CM076570.1, from coordinate 802,679,362 downwards.
TTACTGCACATGTTTACTGTTTAATGAACATCTGATGAATGATTGATGGAATAATATAAGTGAAGATTTAATGACAGATCTAGATCTCTAGGTATACGCTAGTTTCATAAAGGGGATCCGCGTATATACGCTAGTTTACTGAAGGAAAGTAGCGTATGGGTTTTAAGGAATGAAAAAGTAAAAGATTTGATTATGCAGTAAATACTGATTCACCCCCCCCCCTCTCAGTATTTTTCCCAAAAATTGGTATCAGAGCGAGGTCCTTCTGCAGAAGCTTGATCGCTTGAAGGAGATCCGTCATAATGGGAAAGAAGCAAAAGAAGAAGCCCACTCGGAGAAAGGAGATATTTCAGAGAACATGGATACCAGAAATCAAAGGAAATGAATCAGATAGTGATTGGGGTCATCCTTTGAAAGATCTTAGTGGTACAAACAATAGTGAAGAATATGCTATCGACCTAGAAGAAGCCGAAGAAGATTTTGACCAAGCTCTACAAGTACTCATGGCAAAGAAGCAAAATACTCAAAGTAAGGAGATGTCTCAGAAAACCGGTACAGCAGAAGTTGACAAAGATGAATCTGATGGTGATCCTTGTAATCTTATCTGTGCAAGCAATGATGTAGATAGTGAAAGTAATGTTGTGGATTTAAAGAAAGTTATCAAAGACCAACAAAGAATATTTAATGAGAAGGACGCTGCCTCCAAAGCTTTGGTATTTAGACTGAAAAGGATGTTCGATGATGTACGCAGTCGAAGTAAAGGATATCAAGCTGGAATCATCTCTCTGCAAGCAGAACTTGAAGAATCAAATGAGAAGAATGAAGGACTTGAAGCAGAAAACGTTTCTCTAAAAGAAGATCTGGAAAAATTAAAAAGGAAGAATGAAGGTCTTGAAGCTGGAATCATCTCTCTACAAGCAAAACTTGAAGCATCAAGTAAGAAGAGTGAGGAACATCTACCATCATTTGAAAAGGAAGGACTTGAAGCAGAAATCATTTCCCTCAAAGAAGACTTGGATAAATCAAATAAGAAGAATGCAGGACTTGAAGCAGAAAACACATCCCTGAAGATAGATCTCGAAGCATCGAAGAAGAATAATGAAGAGCTGCAACAAACATGTGAAGAAAACAAAAATTGGTTAAAAGAAGAGATTCTAAATCTGAAGGATCAAGTAGAAGATGGAAGAAGGAAAGAGGAAAGCATGACAAAGCAATGTCAAGACTTGGAGGTTGAGGTAAATATTCTCAAAGGTAAATTAGAAGAAAAGGTTAAACTTTTAAGGTTTCATGATAGTACTAATATCTTGGACAATATTCTGAGTAATCAAAGGTCTCCTGCTATCAAACATGGTCTTGGTTTCCATGAAATTATTAAAGGTGAATCTAGCTCACAAGGAAGTGCTAAAAATTCAGAGGTAGTCAATGCAAAACTTGAAGGGTTGAAAGAGACAAAAGATCAACCAACAATCATGAATTCTCAAAGGAATTCACTCAAGAACATTGAATGTTTTAAATGTCATAATTATGGGCATGTTGCAGCAAATTGCAGGAGCAGATCATTTCAGCCACAAACAAACAGGTTCTACTCAGAAAGGTACTCTAGTTTCTTCAGGGGATATTGTTTTTCATGTAACAAGTATGGACATAAAGCAGCTGATTGTAATAGAAGGAAGATTAGAAAAGCTCATCATGATTCTTATGTTTATTTCTCTGGCCACATGAGATGTTATGCTTGTAATAAGTATGGACATATAGAAAAGGAATGCAGGATGAACAGATCTGGGAAAGTGGATAACTTCCAGCACTCAAATAGAAAGTTCAAGCAAATTTGGAAAAAGAAGGAGGACCGATCAGAAACGTAGGGAATTCTGACCCTACTGCAGTCATCCGCTTCTGAAGCTTACTTCTCTGATTGACTGCAGGAATGATGTGGGATACATTATGAGATTTAGTAATGTATCGTCACAGGGGGAGCAATGTATGATGTGTCTCATGACTGATTTGATTATTCTGGTTATATGTATTTCTGACAGTGCATCTGGTGTGAAGAAAAGACAGGAACAGAAGGTAAAGTTGCAGGAAGAGAGGAAGATAAAAATTTTCTATACTTCACTTTTCATACGCGGGTTCACTGAACAAAAGTCGCGTATACACGCGAGTTCCAGCAGACACAGTCGCGTATGCATTGATGATAAGATAATTTGTCTCGTAGCTGAAGATCTGGAGCAGAGGCTTAGGGGGAGCATCAGTCTGACTGTTAATAACTGTGTTATTGACTCAGAAACATCTTAATTTCTCAGTTCTAAATGATGATATGATGCTTAATGTCCTATGTTGAAGATTATGGATGTGTCTTGTTTGCTTGTTGAATGAAGAGTATTCGTTGCTGAAGTGAAAGAATTATAATTCAGAGATAAGGATAGTTCATGCAGAGATTGTTGCTGATGACTTACTGTTGAAGGTGCTCCAGATTGCAAGCTAAGGAAGAGCATTGGTTTAGGGGGAGCAGCAGGTTGAATACTAATGATTGCATTGTTGGCAATATGGCTGCTTGTTCTTTGATTTTTGTGATACTCATGCTCAAATGATGATGGCTTGGTACATGGTTTATGATGATGAGACGTTGAATGAGCTGTGTTTACTGCTTGCTGAAGCTTATCTATTGGATGAATTGGAAGTCTTATGATTCATAGATAAGAATAGTTCATGCATAGTTTGTTACTATGGCTGAGATCTTCTGCCTACATATGTTACTTCATGTTAAATCTTGAAGATCATGGTGATGTTGGACCACATGGATGATTGCTTGACACCTATGTGAAGATGTTGTTCTGATATGAGAAACTCTCTTGGAAAGATTGTATTGATGCTGCAAAGAATCTAGAGAGCTTGAGTTACTGTTAATCTTGATGCCACTGACCATTGGATGGCAGCTTGAAGACCTGACTACACCCATTCTATCTATCCGTAGTCTGAGAGCATTCAAATGTCTGGAAAATTTGTTTCTTACGTCTTTGTGGTACAAAGATCAGATCTGGTTGGTAGAGAGAATGTCTTGGGATACGGGTTTCTGAAACACGATCAGCGTATATACGCGAGTTCACATAGAAAACCGCGTATGGTTGGTTGCTGACAATTTTTGGTTGGTTCAGCTCTCTCTTCAGCACAGCTGCTGTGCTGTTTGGTATCTCTGATACTGTTTGGTATCTCTGGTGGTGTTCCAGTTCTCATAAATCTGTTTCTAATGCTTTGATGAAGATGCCTTGATGATTTGTTGGTGAAATTGTTCAGGTTGCACAAACTAAGGGGGAGCCTTAGTCATATGAAAAGGATGCATGGTTGCAGTTAGGAGAGGGCATTAGTTTCTTTAGTATAATGCATTGCGGCATTATGGTGGTGATGTATGATATCGTAAAGCTCTTTTGGTATTGATTATGAGTCAAATTTGTATTTTTGATGTGAAAGGTCTGGACCCATGATGTAAAATTGTATGTTCGGTCATGTAAGGACTTGTCAAATTTGTAAACCCACTTGGTTGGGTAGCTGAGTCAACTTTTGTAAACCCACTTGGTTGGGTAGCTGAGTTGAAATGTGTAAACCCACTTGGTTGGGTACTTGAAGTCTTATATGTAAATCCACTTGGTTGGATATTTGATGTAAGTATGAGTCATTGGTGATAGGAAAGTCATAGAGTCATGTACTCCATTGGAAAATATGTTTGATGATTCAGCATGAACTAAGGGGGAGCTTGGTCACTTCAGTTTATATCAGATCTGCAGAATGCTTCTTCTACATGAGGAGAAAAGGGGGTGAGTATTTTGGTTTTGATCCGCCCGTTGCCCTTGATGTCAAAGGGGGAGAGTGTGTTGGTTTTGATCCATTGGTTTTGATCACTTAGTTGCTCTTGATGTCAAGGGGAGAGTGTGTTGGTTTTGATCTGCTAGTTTTGTCCTTTGCCCTTGATGTCAAACGAGGAGAGTGACATGGTGTTTGAATGAAGATAATGATGTGCCCTTTGCCCTTGATGTCAAAGGGGGAGAGTGACATGGTGTTTGAATGACATGGCAAAAATGGAGAGAGTGACATGGTAAAAATAGGGAGAGTGACATGGTGTCATTGTATTCTTAATGAATCTATCTGTTGTGGTAACCAAACACCATCATGGTTGCCATCAAGTCCAAAGGGGGAGATTGTTGGAAATATGATGCAGGATGTTGTCCTTGATGGCAACCCACTGAATGAAGATGAAGACATGCGACTGAGTGACATGTATTTGTCCTTGATGGCAAAACCACACGATGAAGTTATTCTTGACTTGATGGACTTGGTAAATGATGTAAATCTGATGTTTGTTGACAATATGATGCTGAGTGTTGTCCTTGAAAAGCAATCCTCTTGATGAAGATGAGACAACTTACTTGATGAAGTTGTGCTTGATAGAATATGTCCTTGATGAAGGAAATCTGATGTATCCTACGATTGTGAACGAGAAGGCAATGAAGAAAAGGATTTCAGAATGTACTCAAAGTATGATGAAAAAGAGTATGTCTCTTGGTATACGCGGATTGGCCTAGGGGAAGTCGCGTATGCACGCGGAAAATAACGTGCCAAGTCGCGTATGGGCTAAAGCGCTCCAAAAGTGCAAAACCAAGGGTAACCACCATGGTATTGACCCATGGTATTGAGTAATTCTCCGCTAATTGACCCCATCCGGGTAGTTTTGGGCTTATGGTATTGTTTTTGGTCCATGGTAATGAAAAGAGATACATGGTATTGAAAAGGAGTAAACCTATATAGGAGAAGAAATTCATTGTGCAAATCATGAGTGTGGGTGCAGAGGAGTCGAGCTTGAATAGATAACTTCTCTCGAAGTAGATACGAATGGAAAGGGTTACACTTGAAGTAAATACGAAGGTATGATGCACCAATGATGAAGAAGGGGATCTAGATCTAAAATGCACTTGTATCTACTAGATCTGCTTATGGAAGGCCTAGATCTATGATGAGGCGAACATCTAGGCGAACATCTGTCTGAAGTAAAAAGGGTAAATCTGAACTGAAGATCTGATCTGATGAAGTCTGCTGCTCTGTAATGATTGAAGATCTATACGCTACTTCGCCGCGGAGGAAGCGCGTATATACGCGGCTTCAGCGAAGAGAAAGCGCGTATGCGCAATAAAATATACACTGAGGTATACGCTGGTTTGTGTGGACGGAAGCGCGTATATACGCGACATCAGTGAAGTGAAAGCACGTATGCAAACTAGGGTTTGCTGAAGCAAAGGGTATGAAATATCTGATCTGTTCTGCTGTGTTTCTGCTATCTGATCTGTGTTGTTAAGTATCTGTTGGTGACGTATTTTTGTGCTTAAAAAGTTTGGAAAGGGTCCAGTCTGGAAATATGATGAAACGTGGCCTACAAGTGTTGTTCTATTGAAGTTGTTCGATCCAGTGTGAAAATTGATGAAACGTGGTCCAAGGTGGTGCTGAGGGTTGTAGCCTTCAGTCAGGGGGTTTTAGCTCCCTTCCAGGTGAGGCTGGTAAACGAGATCGGGGGGTCGTAGCTCCCTTCCAGGAGAGGCTGGTAAACGAGTCAGGGGGTTGGAGCTCCCTTCCGGGAGAGGCTGGTAAACGAGCGCAGGTGGGTGCCTGCGTGCTGGTCAAGTCTGCGCCAGCACATATGTTGTAAGATGTTTTCTCTATAATAAAATATTGAAGGCTGAGCAACTGCAGCGGTGGTTTTCTCCCGATTTGGTTTTCCACCTAAAAATCCTGGTGTTCATGTGTGATGCTTTGTGTGATGGCTTATTCTGTTCTTACTGCACATGTTTACTGTTTATTAATCAACTGATGAATGAATGATGGAATAATAGGAGTGAAGATTTAATGACATATCTAGATCTCTGTGTATACGCTAGTTTAATAAAGGGGATCCGCGTATATACGCTAGTTTACTGAAGGAAAGTAGCGTATGGGTTTTTAGGAATGAAAAAGTAAAAAGATTTGATTATGCAGTAAATACTGATTCACCCCCCCCCTCTCAGTATTTTTCCCAACAGAGGCAATGGAAGCGTGTACTTGGTTAACAAATCACCTTCATCAACGTTGGAGGATAAGACTCCCATGAGGTATGGATTGTTAAGAAAACCCTCTCTTTCACATCGAGGGTATTTGGATGTGATGCATATGTACATCTTCCAAAGGAGAAAAAGAGCAAGTTGGATAATAAATCTGAAGGTGCATCTTTATTTGGTATAACGATGGTTTAAGGGGTTGGTTTAAGGGTTACAAGCTTTGGAACCTGGAAACAAGGAAGGTTGTGTACAGCCGAGATGTGGTGTTTAGCGAGGTGAAAGATATTGTTAAACATGAAGTCCTACCAGAGGAACCTGGGAAGATAGAGTTTGAGATAAAGGAGGATGAATCAGACTCTGCAACAGAAGAATACTCAAAAGAGGAAGAGCCACAAACTCCAACTGTGAGAAGATCAGTTCGGGAAAGAAGACAACTAGAAAGGTATAGTCCATCTGCTTTCTGTTCAAATTTTACTTTAACTATAAATGATGATGATCCCAGAACCGTCAGGGAGGCAGTAGATTCAGAGGATGGAAAACTTTGTAAGGAGGCCATGGTTGATGAAATGGCATCCTTGCATAAAAATGAGGCATGGGATCTGGTGGAGTTGCTGGCTGGAAGGAAGCCTATCGAGAGTAAATGGGTGTTTAAGAAAAAGATGAATGTAGAAGGCAAGGTGGAGAAATATAAAGCTCGGTTGGTAGCAAAAGGTTATTCCCAAGTGCCGAGAATTGATTTTAGTGATATTTTTTCTCCTATTGCCAAAGTTACTTCTATTAGATTACTTTTATTTGTTGCTGCTGCATTTGATTTTGAGGTAGAACAGATGGATGTGAAGACAACATTTATTCACGGGGATCTAGAAGAAGAGATCTACATGAAACAACTTGAAGGCTTTATGGTGAATGGGAAGAAAGAACTGGTATGCAGGTTAAAGAAGTCTCTGTATAGGTTAAAACAATCACCAAGGATGTGGTATCAAAAATTTGATACCTATATACGAGGACATGGCTTCACCAGAAGTAAGGATGATCACTGTGTTTATTTTAAATTAATTGGTGACCGTGTTATTTATTTGGTCTTGTATGTGGATGATATGTTGTTGATTGGAAATGACAAAGAAATTATCCAAGATTTGAAGACCCAGCTATTCTCCAAATTCGACATGAAGGATATTGGTGCTACAAACTATATTTTGGGCATGGAAATTAAGAGATATCGGGCAAAGAGGAAGCTTTGCTTAAACCAGAGGAAGTATGTCAAGACTATATTGCAGAGGTTCAATATGTAGGATAGTAAACCAGTGAATGTTCTGATTCTTGTAGGTATAAAGCCGTCTGCTGAAAAGTGTCCCAAGACACAAGAAGAAGAGGAGGATATGTCTCGTGTTCCATATTCAAGTGCAGTGGGTAGCCTAATGTATGCAATGGTCTGTACTAGACCAGACATTGTGTTAGCCACTTATAAATTTGTTTATACCAAGAGGTGGCTAGACTTTTGTCTACAAGCCTTCAAGAGATATTTTCCTTTGAAAAAATATCATATTTTGAAGTCTTATGATATTCTTTCTTTCTTTGAATTAAAATTCACTGCTATTTCCCTCATTTACCCTGAAAAGTCTGCTATTTTCTTGCAGAAAAAGACTGCCAAAAACCCATTTTACCCTTCATTTTACCCCTCCTTTCACTCATAATTAACCTCCATTTTTATTCCCTTTTTCCTCATGAAATTACTCCTTTTCCCTCATTTTCCTTCCTTCCCTTCATAAATTCCCTTTGATAAAGTTTAAAACTCCTTTTTTGACCTTATCGAAACCCTTAAAAACCTTCAAAAATCCTTCAAAAAACCCAAAAAATAGCCTTTTTGCACTAAGGCCTTAAACCCCTTTCGGCTAAAGCCCCTAACCACTTCCCCACATATGACTCGCGCCCAAGACTAGGCGCCTCGGGCGCTAATCACAATCAAAAGCTTTCCGGGTGTCCCTTTTTCTTTGTTAAGTGAAATTTTTCGATGTGATTGGGTTTTCATTCTGCAAACTCGCGCTGCAATATCAGCCATTGATCTGTATAAGATCTAAAGAAAAGAATTGATCTCTCATCGCACCCCACCAACACCTTTCATAGATCCTTGATTTAATATAGACCATTGATTTACCTTTAGATCCGACGGCCATCGCGTGATTGCTGATCGCAAAATATTAATGTGCCACCCTCCGTTCTCGTCGATTGGTGATCTTCGATCCAATGACGACCGTCGATCTCACCTTTGATTCGACGGCCCACACGTAATCGCAGCATCAACAATTAGAGATTTTCCCCCCTACCTTCCTCCGATGCGATTTAATCCCCGTCGTTCGTTCCCTTCGATCTGACGGCTCCCATTCTTTCCACTTGTCCACTTACCCCTTTGCCTTCCCGCTCCCTCTTTTAATCTGGACTATCTATTCTATAGATCCGACGACTGGGATTTAATCTCACCATTTAGACCATTGCCCTCCACCATTCTTCCTATAAATTTCATCAAAGGATATCCGTCATCGATCTCTATTAATTAACCTAATCCAACGACCCAAATCATTATGCAACCCGAAACTTCGATTTAAACATTTTTCACTGTTGATAAAGGTTTTTCCCTGTTTACATTATATTTTCTCCCATTTGAATTATATCATTTCCCTTTCGCCTTATAAACCCCGGATTGATCTCAGCCGTCGATCAATTTGCATCTACAACTTGGACTTAATCTATCATTCACCCCTCCAACTCCCTCTCCTTTGATCTCAACAAACAATCCTCGCCATTGGATGCTTTCATCCAATGGCCATGCTCTAACCTAAACCTTAGAAGCAGTTTAAACTCATCCACGCAGGATTTTATAACTTTTTTTTGTATTTTTGCAGGTTTTAAAGCTTTTACATAGTTTCTTAAAGGAAATCAAAGGTCGGGGATGAAGATCCCCCAGGCTTTTATCCTTGAAGGAGATCATTCTGCAGGGTTCCAGATCATGTTTTATCCGTGCCTCATGAGCACTGATGCCATTATACAACCCTCTGTGCGCCTGCAACAACAATGAAAACACAACAAACACCACAGACAAAGAGTATCAGTATCCAGGGATAAAATCAAAGCAAAAATCAATGTTTAAAGGTTTTAACACAGAATTCAAAGGGATTAAGGCACCAAATCGACAATCAAAGGCCTAATCCACAGTTGTTTAAGAATGAAGACCGGAAGACAAGAATTAAGCCTAGTTAGGCCTAAAACATAGATCAAGGACATATTCAAGGTGTTTTAGGAAAACCAGAGGAAAATATCAGTCCAAGGACACCTCAGAACCACATCAAAGAGGCCAATTGAATCGTCACCTGCTACCAAAAGACACCTGCAGCCTCAAAGCAATCAAAGAAGGCCTAGTTATTGCCAAAACTCGAAGATATTTGCATAAAGACACCTGAACAGTTATTAACAAAGAAAGAACAAATTATAAAACTGTCAGTGAAGTTATTGTAAAAGATAAATAGGCCTCGAAGTCAATATTTTTTCCCATTAAGCCTAACAAGACAGAAACAGAGTAAATGGAACAGAGTCATAATTCAATGCTCTCCTACCTTATGCCTTGCATGGTTTTCAAGGCATGGAGTTGCATTTAGTGTAGAACTTATTACACTTCAATCCTAAAAATTCTACCACCTCCTCATTTCCTCTATAAATACTTCTGAAGAAGATGAGATCCAAGTTGGTTGATGGTTCACTAGTTGTAATACTGAAACTCTTTGAAATAATACATAGTCTGTCTGAAGTTGAGGAAGAAATTGAAGTCTTGGAAGCCTGATGATGATGTTGCATGCTTGTTCTTGAGAAGTCTCTATCATTGGATCCATGAGCTTGGATGTTAGTGAAGTATTCTGAACTGTTTAATGTTTTCCCCTATTTACATTTTGTTTCATAATTTCTTACTACAGTAGGATGAAAGTGTTAGGCTAAGAAATGACTCCTGGAAGCACCTTAGACCTGTTCATCCTTCATTGTTTGATGTTTTCTTTTGCTGAGGTATTTTAAAGTCTTCAATCTCTCTCTTTACTCCTCATTCTTGTTTATTTCTATAATAGTTCAAATAGTTGGTTTCAACATGATTTATGGTTTTCCCTGCTTGTCTACCACTTGAAAGCTATTATTGAAGTCTCCCTTTGAACTACCATTGTTTTAAGTTAGTCAAGGAGGTGTGTTTTGATCATGCCCTTTGTCCTTGCTTGAACAATTGTTTTGAAGGTCTTTATAGTTGTGACCATAGATGTTTTTAGGTTTTCCCTCTTCTATGACTACAATTATCAGTGAATCTTTTATGTTTTCTAAGTAATTTGAAATAAAATCTTTGAGGAAATAGGATGTGCTCCCAAATCTTAGATTTCATTTTAAAATTTGTTTTGAAGTCCTTATTTGTTTAAAGTGTGGTTTTTAGAATTCATGGTTAGCCCTGTCTATCAAATACCTCTTTATTGTTCAAGTTATGTTTTCAAATTCCCTTTGTTGAGAATTCAAACTCTCTTTCTAAACCATTAATGTCCATCTCATTCCAAAAACCAAAGGATCCTGTGGCCAATTTAGATTTTCCCTCTGATATCCCATATCCATTGATAAGTTTGTTATAACCTCTTCTTGACTCCATTACCCAATGAATCTAGCATTTCCCCTTTCTATCTATATTTCCTAGACCTTTCATGTTCTGCTATGTCCTTCAACCAATCAAACGAACAAACACTTGCACTTAATAACTATTCTAAAACCAATACCCAAAGAAAACAAGATAAACCTTTGCAAAAACAAATAATCTGAGAGATCCCTCTCTGAGAACAGGAGGACGAGATCCCGAAACTCTAAAGATTGGTTTACTGTTGCCTTGTATTTTTATTTTCCAATCTATCAAAACACGGGACCCCAACATAATGGCGATCATGGTGGGAACACTGAGTTCATAGTTTCCTAGTAGGCTCTTATAAACTCATTAGTCTTTCAAACAACCATAGAAACTCAGAAAAACCCAAAAATATTTCAGATTGGCTTCATAATAAACATGGCGGTGGAAACATAAAACATTTTACCTTTACAAAAACTAAAAATTTTCCACCTGATGACTCCACTAGCCTCCAGTAGGCCTATTACTTCAATAGTACTTGTAAAATTCTCCTGGGAATACTTTGGGCAAACCCAATCATGTTGTTGGTGGACAAAAAAGTTCAAAATATTCCACCTGGCGACTCCACAATCCCAAACGACCTAATAACTCCACTGGTAAAGGATCCTAAACTGGTTGATATGATAAAGTGACCTCTTTATTACAAACATGGATCCAAGTATGGACAAAGAGGCTAAACTAAACACATTATTGAACCTAATTGGAAAAATAGTGTACATACTTGATAAAATATTGGAAAGGCATGAGGATAATATAGATGTCGATTATCCAGAGAAACCTATGCTTTTCCCTGATCAAACACAAACTCAACCACTACCAGACCTAGACAATTAGCAATATATAGATGATGATCAAGAATTTATAGAAGAGGGTGAGCAATATTGTAGAGAAAACCATAAAGAAAAACTACTGATCATGATGGAAAAGATGGTGTACATGCTTGGGAAGAGAATTGAAAGGTATGAGGTTAATTCAAATATTGATGGTCTAGACCAGCCCATGCTTCTTTCAAATCAAGAACAAACTCAGACACTACAAGATATGTATGATGAACAAGATTACGAAGAAATAAATGAAGAAAGTTGTCAGGAAATTCCTGATTACCTACCTATATTTTGTACAATGCTATTAAGAGAACTTCATGACCAAATTGCAAAAACCAATAGTAAGTAGTGCCTTGAGGAAAACATAAGACATCTTGAACTCGCAAAATCTGAAATAGGAGAAGAGACAACACAACCAGATTCTCTGCCTTTATGTCATGACTCATTTCAGATTATTAAAGAAGAATGACATCCTGATAATCTATAATAAACAACTCATGAATCCCATATTCTAAATGACTGTCACAAAAATCATGAGTTGTTTAAAAAAGAATAAGATCAAGAAACAATAGAAAGCCCTAAGTTTTCCCCTGCAAGGAAAAATGAAGATCCCTTAGAAGAGGTTCAAGAATACATCAAGCCTCAAAACCAGCCAACATAAGAGAAAAAAGACTTTTGCACATATGTCCCAACAAAAAAGAAAATTCCTTCTCTCTTGACAGAGGAAGATATTGATCTAATATTGAACAAACAGCCAGCCTCCAAACCTTTATTTGAACAAAACATTTCTTCTCATATACTTACTGAACCTACTTCTCCTCATCTACTTACTAAACCTTGTTGTCTTGAATCAGAAAATACAATTGTAGAAAAGCTCAAAGAAAAGCAAACTTATAACCCAATATATTTGATTGGTGAAATTGCGTATACTAATTATTTTTCAACTTCTGATCAATCTGATGATGATGATGAGCTCCAAATAGAAACTAATCATGCAGGGTGACCAGCAGTTGATGGGTTTCATGAATTTCACTATCCTTAGCTTGAAAGTAGCAATCATCCAATCCAATCCATCAGAAATAGCTTTCACATAATTGGGAATCAACGATCTATTAGTTGTAATGTTGAGATTGAGAAGAAGGAGGAATTTCTTGAGTAGGATGAAGATAAAGAGCCTTCTCTTGAAAAAGTTGAGGTAACAAGAGATACCCCTACTCAGGAACATGATGATCTCTTCATAGAGCACAATCCACTGAATTAGAGCATACCAGGACTACAAGAGGTCAACACTGCAATATATGATGAATCCTCTAGTTCAGATAATAATGAAGATGAGGAAGTTTTTCTTTCTCAAGAGAATCTTTACCTTGATCCAGTGGAGAAAGAAGAGATAATCCTGGTTGAAACATATCTTCAAAATAGTCACAACGAGGCATTGTTTCAAAATCCCTATGCCCACTTTTTGAAGGCATTTGAAGGAGGGATAAAGGTTATTAGGAGCAGTGGATTACCAAAAGCAAGAAGAATATTTAGCACTATTGCTAAAAAACAAAAGGAATGGGAGTGGCCCTGTTTGTCTAGCCTGCCTACAGAGATGAAGAAGGACCAATCATGGAATCATTTACTGCATTGGTTGTATTGGAAAAGACAGTTCATTAGCTAAACATGTAAATATTACAAGTTACATTAGGATAGATAGGAGTGTCAATAAATCTCATCCTATGAGCATTTAGTTAGTCTTTTATTTCTTCTTTTGAGTTAGAAAAATAAAAATACAAAAACAATAAAAAAGAGAAAAGAGGGAAGATTGTAAAACAAGAAAGGTATAGCCCCATACCAAAAAAGAGAAACAAAATCTGAAAGTGTGCAAGCTCAAATGCCACTCCTAAAAACACACTCCTAGTTAGTCATACAACCTAATCATGACTAATTAGTTTTCAATTTACTGCTAATAGGTTAATGAAATAGATTTACCAAACAGATTAATCTTGGCTTATTAGTAAGGTAGATTAGGATAGAAAAAAAAGGTTCAAACAAGATCAAATTCTAAATCAATGAGATATAAAACAAACTGGCTCTAATATGCCCAAAACTTGAACCAGGAAAGAAAGAAAGACAGCTCAAACAAATTCAAAATCAGAGCTGAAGAAGATAATGAAGGAAGTTTTAATTTTCAGATGTTATGCCTTCATATTTTTTTTTAATTTTCTGCCAATTTTAGTCTATGTGCAGCTTGTTTTTATGCCATGGATCACAACAATTCAAACAACTTAATCTTGGCTTGACTGCTTTTTAAATTTTTTTCTTAGAAATTAGAGAATAAAAGTCTGTCAGACAACCTAATCCTGACAAATAGTAGTTAGGTGGAGAATTTATGAATTCAACTGCTTAATTTGGATTCATGGAGAAATAAGGTTAGACTTAGATTAGTTTCCTGTTTTTCAAAAGAATAAAATATTTTTGAAGAGATTTTGCTAGTCTAAATGCACTCTGAAAGATGAAAAAATGTTAGCATCATTAGGAATGGGTAGGTAGACATGATTGTTTTGATAGAATTCCATTATTTCAAATTGCTGCAAAGATCATCAAAAAGAAAGGTTGTTTCCCAATGGATTAAGGCACTAGTTTACTAAAAAAATAGAGATTAATAGCTGAGGTTCTAGACACCTAAAGAACCAGCTGTCTTCCCCAAGTGGCGCCACTGTTAGCCACCTATAAATTTTGTTATACCAAGAGGTGGCTAGACTTTTGTCTTCAAGCCTTCAAGAGATATCTTCCTTTGAAAACCTATCATCTTTTGAAGTATTATGATATTATTTCTTCCTTTTAATTAAACTTCACTGTTGTTTCCCTCATTAACCCTGAAAAATCTATTGTTTTCCTGAAGAAAAAGACTGCCAAAAACCCATTTTCCCCTTCATTTTACCCCTTCTTTCACTCATAATAAACCTCCATTTTTATCCCCTTTTTCCTCATGAAATTAATCATTTTCCCTCATTTTCCTTCCTTCCCTTCATAAATTCCCTTCGATAAAGTTTAAAACTCCTTTTTTGACCTTATCAAAACCCTTAAAAACCTTCAAAAATCCTTCAAAAAGCCCAAAAAATAGCCTTTTTTCACTAAGACCTTAAGCCCCTTTCGGCTAAAGCCCCTAACCACTTCCACACATATGACCCATGCCCAAGACCAGGCGCTAAATTCCTGGGCACTAATCGCAATCGAAAGCTTTCCAGGTGTCCCTTTTTCTTTGTTAAATGAAATTTTCTGATGCGATTGGGTTTTCGTTCTGCAAACCCGCACTCCAATATCAGCTACTGATCTGTATAAGATCTAATGCCCAACGCTGATCTCTCACCATGCCCCACCAACACCTTTCATCGACCCCTGATTGAATATAGACCATTTATTTCCCTTTAGATCTGACAGCCATCGCATGATCGTTGATCACAAAATCTTAATGTTCCACCCTCTGTTCTCCCTGACTGGCGATCTCCGATCCAATCGCGATCGTTGATCTCACCTTTGGTTTGACAGCCCACACGTAATCGTAGCATCAACAATCAGAGATTTGGCCCCCTACCTTCCTCCAATGTGATTTAATCCCTGTTGTTCGTTCCCTTCGATCTGATGGCTCCTTTTCTTTCTGCTTGTCCACTTACCCCTTTTCCTTCCCACTCCCACTTTTAATCTGGACCGTCTATTCTATAGATCTGATGGCTCGGATTTAATATCACCATTTATACCATCACCCTCCACCATTATTCCCAAAGATTTCATCAAAGGATATCCACCGTCAATCTCTGTTAATTAACCTAAGCCAATGGCCTAAATCATTCTGCGACGCCAAATTTCGATTTAAACCTTTTTCACTGTCGATAAAGGTTTCTCCCCATTTACATTATATTTTCTCCCATTTTCATCATATCATTTCCATTTTGCCTTATAAACCCCCAATTGATCTCAGCTGTCGATCAATATGCATCTACGACTCAGACTTAATCTATCATTCACCCCTCTGACCACCTCTCCTTTGATCTCAGCAAGAAATCCTCGCCGTTGGATTCTTTCAACCAATGGCCACACTCTAACCTAAACCTCTGAAGCATTTTAAACTCATCCACGTAGGATTTTATAACTTTTTATGTATTTTTGTAGGTTTTAAAGCTTTTACATAGTTTCTTAAAGGAAATCAAAGGTCGGGGATGAAGATCCCCCAGGCTTTTATCCTTGAAGGAGATCATTCCGCAGGATTCCAAATCATGTTTTATCCATGCCTCATGAGCACTGATGCCATTATACAACCCTCTGTGCTCCTGCAACAACAATGAAAACACAACAAACATCACAGACAAAGAGTATCAGTATCCAGGGATAAAATCAAAGAAGAAATCAATGTTTAAAGGTTTTAACACACAATTTAAAGGGATTAAGGCACCAAATTGAGAATCAAAGGCGTAATCCATAGTTGTTTAGGAATGAAGACTAGAAGACAAGAATTAAGCCTAGTTAGGCCTAAAACACAGATCAAGGACATATTAGAGATGTTTTAGGAAAAACAGGGGAAAATATCAGTCCAAGGACACCTCAAAGCCACATCAAAGAGGCTAATGGAATCGTCACCTACTACCAAAAGACACCTGCAGCCTCAAAGAAATCAAAGAAGGCCTAGTTATTTCCAGGACTGGAAGATATTTGCATAAAGACACTTGAACAATTATTACCAAAGAAAGAACAAATTCTAAAAATATCAGTGAAGTTATTGTAAAAGATAAATAGGCCTCGAAGTCAATATTTTTTCCCATCAAGCCTAACAAGACAGAAATGGAGTAAATGGAACAGAGTCATAATTCAATGATCTCCTGCCTTATGCCTTGCATGGTTTTCAAGGCATGGAGTTTCATTTAGTGTAGAATTTATTACACTTCAATCCTAAAAACTCTACCACCTCCTCATTTCTTCTATAAATACTTCTAAAGAAGATGAGAGCCAAGTTGGTTGATGGTTCACTAGTTGTAATACTGAAACTCTCTGAAATAATACATAGTCTATCTGAAGTTGAGGAAGAAATTGAAGTCTTGGAAGCCTGATGATGATGTTGCATGCTTTTTTCTTGAGAAGGCTCTATCATTGGATCCATGAGCTGGGATGTTGGTGAAGTATTTTGAACTGTTTAATGTTTTCCCCTATTTACATTTTGTTCCATAATTTCTTACTACAGTAGGATGAAAGTTTTAGGCTAAGAAATGACTCCTGGAAGCACCTTAAACCTGTTCATCCTTCACTGTTTGATGTTTTCTTCTGCTGAGGTATTTTAGAGTCTTCAATCTCTCTCTTTAGTCCTCATGCTTTTTTATTTCTATAATAGCTCAAATAGTTGGTTTTAGCATGATTTATGGTTTTCCCTGCTTGTCTGCTACCACTTGAAAGCTGTTATTGAAGTCTCCCTTTGAACTACCATTCTTTTAAGTTAGTCAAGGAGGTTTGTTTTGATCATGCCCTTTGTCCTTGCTTGAAAAATTCTTTTGAAGGTATTTATAGTTGTGACCATAGATGTTTTTAGGTGTTCCCTCTTCTATGACTGCAATTATCAGTGAATCTTTTATGTTTTCTAAGTAATTTGAAATAAAATATTTGAGGAAATAGGATGTGATGCCGAATCTTATATTTCATTTTAAAAGTTGTTTTGAAGTCTTTATTTGCTTAAAGTGTGGTTTTTAGAATTCATGGTTAGCCCTGTCTATCAAATACCTCTTTATTGTTCAAGTTATGTTTTCAAATTCCCTTTGTTGAGAATTCAAACTCTCTTTCTAAACCATTAATGTCCATCTCATTCCAAAATCCAAAGGATCCTATGGCCAAGTTAGATTTACCCTCTGATATCCCATATCCATTGATAAGTTTTTTATAACCTCTTCTTGACTCCATTACCCAATGAATCTAATGTTTCCCATTTCTATCTATCTTTCCTAGACCTTTCATGTTCTGCTATGTCCTTCAACCAATCAAGAAAACAAACACTTGCACTTAATAACTAGTATAAAACCAATACCCAAAGAAAACAAGGTAAAACTTTGCAAAAAATAATAATTTGAGAGATCCCTCTCTAAGAACAGGAGGAATAAATCCTGAAACTCTAAATATTGGTTTGATTTTTCCTTGTATTTTGATTTGCCAATCTATCAAAACATGGGACCCCAACACATTGCACATGCAGTGGGAGTATTGAGCAGGTTTATGTCAAACCCAGGGAAGGAGCATTGGACAACAATGAAGCGCGTTTTCAGATATTTGGGTGGCATTAGTGATTATGGCTTCTGCTACCGGGGAAGACTAGGATTGGAAAGAGTGTTGGACATTTGTGGTTTGTTGATGCTGATTGGGCTGGAGATCTGGACCAAATAAGATCTACAAGTGGGTATGTGTTTAGCCTATTTGGAGGTGCAGTTAGTTGGATGAGTAAAAGACAATATTTAGTGGCTCTTTCTACTACAGAGGTAGAATACATGGTAGCCACTCATGAAAGCAAGGAAACAGTTTGGTTGCAGAGATTGTGTTCAAGTATGGGGTTGGTATAGCAAGATATAAGGATAGACTGTGATAGCCAAAGTTCAATATTCTTGGCTAAGAACCCTACTTATCATTCAAATACAAAGCACATTGATGTTCAATATCACTTTGTGAGATATATGGTTGAGGCTAAAAGGGTGTTGCTGGTAAAGGTGGACACTTTGAAGAATGTTGCAGATGCATTGACGAAGTCTGTGAGCACTCAGAAGTTCTCTTGGTGTAGAAAAACAATGGGTGTTGCAGAGCTGGGCTAATGACTAAGCTATCCCGTGGGCCCCTATGGAAAGAAAACAACAAGTGGGAGAATTTTGGGTATGTGTTATATTCTTTCCACGACTAGTCACACATGGGGGTAAATAGAAGGTATAGTCTTCCGTATGTTGTGCTAGGCTAGTATGGGGGGTCACGCGTGGGGGCGGTAGCCCCCCGCCGTATTCAGTGCAGTGACCGGGGAATTTTTTTTTTTTTTTTTTGGTTCCTATTTTCCAGTGGGCGGACACGCCCATGGTTTTGTGCATGAGTTTGCACATGGTTTTGGGGCATGATGGTTTTTGGCCCCTGGTATTTTGTAGATCTGGTCAAGGGAACTATAGTTATGTTCTAATCCAAGGTTAATGGATTGGGGTTTATGTATGCTTTTACATGTATATATATGTGTTGTAACACTAAAAGGAATATAATGAAAAATCAAGCTAGTCGTCTTGATTTGGGATCGAGGGGAAAATCTATGTGTTTATCTATTTTATGTTTTATGCTCTCACTATTGTTTATTTTTTTGTTTTAAGATTAGTTTGTAGATAATTCCTATTAAGGGATAAAACCTACAGGGAAAACAAGATTATACATGTCTTCATATTTACTAGATGTAATTTTTGCACATAATGCATTCCCTGGCATGGATGAAATGTAAACCTCAAGACCCTTCCATGTACATCCTCTTCATATTTCTCATAGATTGTGACTGTTGAGGAGTAATGGAGAAGATAATTAACCATTTCCTCATTCCACTATACAAGATTATCTTTGAGGAAGAACCACCTTGCATGTCATAAGGGGAAATGGAAGCAGTAGCATAGATAGAAGATTTGTTTGCCTCATCGAATGGAACCTTCCTTAGAGTGTTTAATGGTTAGAAGTAACTACATATCTTGCCAAGGTATGCCACTGACAAGATTCTCATGCAAGAAGTTTCACATCATCTCTCCATAGGGTTATCAGTAGATTTTCACAGGAAGAAGAAATCACCATGACAAAGTCTTCATATGAAAATTGGATTGTACGAGATCAAGAATGTGAAAGTCACAAATGTCGAAGGAAAGGTGATAAATAAATTTTCATCCAGTACTTGGGACTTTAATATTTACAATCCTCGTGGTATTTGCAAAGACCACTGTGCGATAATTCACTTCCTGTGGCTTAATGAAAAATTTCATTGGCTAGAAAAGGATCCATGGAAGAACTGTTATAATTCCTCCAAAACTCACGAGCCGGTCACTTTTGCAGGAAATTCGTAGTTGACTCCAAAGAAGGAAGCTACTTCTAAAGCATTTCTAGTAGAATTAATAAACCTCGCATAGGATAAGGGAAAGATAATGGTTTCTTATTGTCAATGGGTAGAAAAAAGCCACAAGATGAAAGCAGATTTAACTATTAAGAAAGTGGCTTTACCAATAGAGGCAAAGAGGAAAAAAATAATATAGAGAAAAGAAAGGAGGAAGAGAGAAGAGAAGAGGAGATTGGAGGAAGAAAATTAGAATAAAGAACAAGAAGAGAAGAAAAAGTAGGAAGAAGAAGAGAGGTGAAGTGCAATAATAGAAGCAAAAATGTAGAAACAAGCTGAAGAGATGGAATAGGAACTTTCTCAATAGATTGAATAATTTATTGAGATCATATACATAGAGGAGGAAACAGAGACATATAATCAAGATTTCAAAGTGATTCTAAGCACACAATAGGTCACCTCCAGTCTCCATACCATTCAATAATAGAGTTAGCTCCGAGCGATGAAGAGGAATTTTTTCCTCTTGATGATGATACAGTTATGGAAATATACAATATTTCGTACGATGATTTTCAGAAGAAGATTCTACAAGCGTGTAAGAATAATTTTCCATATTACCTCATATCACCTGCATTTATTAGAGAAATGGTGATACTAGCGAATACTGGGTAGAATATCGATGTCATTTCTGTAGCCAACTTGTACTGAACACGTGCTACAAGGTTGAACACTCATTATTTGATGGCCAAGAATAAGAAATTGGCACATAGCTTATATGATCTTAGGCAAGAGGTAGAACAACTCCGCACAATAGCTCGAAATGTAGCTTCCACACAGGTCCATCTGGAAGAAATGAGGGCAGTGATACTTGATGAAGTATCGACATGTGGAGAGACCATGTGGAATATTTATGACGATATTGTTACCATGCATAAGAAAGTTGTCCACTTGCATGCCTTGAAACATAAATTTAAAGACTTTGTCAAATATCTTAGGAATCTACATGCTGGCATCGCCACCATGAATGAATGTTCAATGCGATATGAAGGGGCACTTCTTGACTTGGGAAAGGAAAAAAATAAACTTGCAGAGATGGAGAAAGAAAGAGTTCAAATGATGATCTAAAACAACAAAAAACTCACCTTGTTCGTTGCTAGCATTTAGGCATCGTATGCATGGTTATACAACATTCCAGATTTCTTGGTGAACTACCACAAGATCCCATAAGTTGGCTTACTCACAGAAGCCAAACCTAGGAACTAGGTCATGCAAGATATCAACGAATACTTGGAGCATATTAGATAGATTGCCACCAAGCAAGACTTGGAGCTGAATAGACAGAACATGCAAAAGTACATCGATGGTCCTATCCATGTTAACACAATGTTGCTCCTGCTCCAGAAGGAAGTTCAAACTAGTTCCAAATCATTGTACCCATATGCCATGAAGGATAGAGTCTACTTCTAGTTAGACACCATCACACAATTTTGGGATGTCATCGCACAGTACCAAGTTTGGCATCGATATGTGATCGAAAGACGTCAATTAGAATTTTCTTAGCTAGAGTTTCCCAAAATGAAGCATGATAGTGTTTTTTCTTGTTAGGATGTCTATTTGGCTCTACCCTATTTTTTCTTATATGGGTATGAGTGTATTGTAATATTCTTTTGTAAATAATTTGTAAGTGAAATTCCAAGTGTAAATTGTGGAATGTGAAGGGTCATGATGTAATTTAATTGAATAATCATTTGTAAGGAGTTTAAGAGTCATGAAGGAAGTCTAAGAGTCACAAAGGAAAATGTGAAGTTTCACCTCTTTTGTTATAAACATAACCTCATAACTCATGTAAAGGGATTTTGGGAGCCAAGGTTTTGGCTAGGTTTAGGCTTAGAATCAAAAGCTTAGGAGTTTTGTGAGAGCCTTGGCCTCTTCGTTGCATAGAAAAAGTATATTTATTTGGAAGATTAGGGGATGTTGACTTCACGTTCCGCTATTGGGGCAAGTAGTCCATTAATGGTATATGTATGATCAAAACTTCCACTTTAATAAATCCTTAGAGCCAATACATTTTCATGGATAAGTTATGAATATAGTAGGAAAATTCTTGTTGCATTTGCAATGTATGTGATTTAAATTAAAATTATGCTTATGAAATATTTGGTTTGCATTGGTATGCATCTTGTTGAGTGTGTTCTATTGTATTATTTCATCACTATTAACTTGTGAACTATTTCGCATATTACCTTGTGATGTCATTTATGCTTGTGTGTTCCTTTCAAGTTTCATCCCTTGATGGGATTCTAAGGGGCTCACTCATTTTCC
Source organism: Pinus albicaulis (assembly GCA_034641835.2). NCBI lineage: Eukaryota > Viridiplantae > Streptophyta > Pinopsida > Pinales > Pinaceae > Pinus > Pinus albicaulis. The sequence goes on along the minus strand of CM076570.1, from coordinate 802,657,381 downwards.
CTTTGTGTGTTATAACCTTCATGCATCACACTTGAATTTCCATAGAGTCACACACTTTCTATCACCAAAGTCACCATATGTCACCCTATGCATTATTCCATCCAAGGCATATAATCAACACCCACTTCATTGACAACCAGTCCATATTCCGGATGGGAATCCTACACCAAATGGTGTGAGGTCTAATTATGACTTCATATCGGGGAGATCCCATGAATGTTAGCGGGTTTACCACCATCAACATGTTGTTATCATTAAACTATATTAAAACTTCTTACATAATTGATTAGTGTCATTGACACTCTTATTGGTATAACATAGCCTAAAATTGTAACCAAATAGAACTAGTTCATCAATTTCAAGGAGTCTCGTCTAAAATAAACAATTTTTCCTAAATAATTTATTCAAATAATACACATGAAATATAGGTGGATATTAAAGTGGGTATTGAGGGCTAATGTATAAGTAACTTTTCTAAGTCATTGGTGGATGCAGGCCATAGAAATTTGGTGCTAGATTTTTTCCGCTCTTCTTGTTGTGATATGTCTACATATAAAGTTGGGCATATAGAAATATCTAATACCCTTCTCCAAAGATATAACCTTGGAAATTTTGATTTCCTTATTTATTCATTTTATTTTGAGCCAACACCAAATTATTCTTAAGTGTAATGAGAAATCTAGATCTTGGTTTATGAGCGATATCCATCTCATGAACCTTGGATGTGCCTAGTACTTATGATTCCATAGAATTGGCTTTTTTATTCATATATAAACTCATACTGTCACAGTTTCGTAGCACCGTGATAGTTAGAAATATATATCTATTCTACAAGGGGTAGCCATTTGACTTACTAGATATGTTGTTCTAATGGAAAACATCTGAAATGAACTTTGGTTCTAGATTTTGGTCACACTTATATTTGAGAGATGTATACATACAAAGTTTGGTATATATAAACATCTAATAACCTTCTTCAAATAGAGACTCTCATCAATGTTGATTTACTTATTGCTTCATTTTATTTTGAGCCAACACCAAATTATTCTTAACTTTGTTGATAAATATAGCTCTTGGTTTATGGTCGATATCCATTTCATGAACCTTGGATGTGCCTAGTAATTATGATGACATATAATTGGGTTTTTGGATTATAAAAAAACTCATGGAGTGAAATTTTGGTAGAACCATGATAGCTAGAATTATATATCTATTCTACAAGGGATATCCATTTGAATTACTAGACATATTGGTGTAAAGGAAAGCATATAAAATAAGTTTCCAATAACTTATTAACTACCTTTATATGACCATTCATTTGGTTGTGATATGATGTGTTGATTTTCAATTAGTTGCATCATAGTCTAAACAACTCTTATGAAATTTTGTTAGTGAAGGTAGGATAATTTATTTTTAAATTATCATGAACATTCCACACAAAAAAATTTCACAATAGATTTGATAAAATAACATAAAATATATACTATGTAGGTTAATTTCCTTTCTATATTATATTCTTCAATACTTTATCTTATGCATAAATGAATAAAATAACTAAAATTCAAGAAATAGAGAACAAAAATAAATGAACACAAACACCATCCACAATAAACACAAGTTTTATCCTAGGAAAAACCTTTATAAGAGAAAACCCAACTAGAAGGTGAGGCTACTCTACTCTCTTTTCTCTAGTATGAATATAAGAAAGTAGTAAAAAAGTAAGAGGTACTATTTATGGAGTTACCTGAGACCTACGACCTATAAATATGTGATAAAACCTTAATGCCCTATTCTCTACTCTCTAAATTTCCACTCCTAGTTTATTTTCTCTTTTTGGAACAAAATATAATAGCATGGAATGGAACAACTACTCCTCCCAACAACCGAGTATTTAGCATAGCTTAATAACTAACTAGGGGTAAGTTTTGACTCCTTGAAACCTCACCCAGAGATATGATTTTGAAACTTATAAATGATTTTTCAAATTACACACATGGCTAGCCCCATTTGCATTAGTAATATGGGATTACATCACATCCTCTCGTACCATAATGATAAAAAAGTGTGTCAACTTGTGAGAGTCATAATGCTTTCATACAAATTCTTATTAATGTCATTCTTGTGACAATAGAGAGATATCTAAGTCTAGATCATTATTAAGGATTTTCGGCATAAATGAAGAAATTTTTGAACCATTTTGTTTTGTTCAATTCTTTAAAATAGATTTCACAAGGTTTCAGACCAGAATTCTCCAAAATGGCATCCACCATTAAAATTGATCATAAAAATTGATTCCTTGAAATTTTTTCACTCTAAAAGAATCAATATAGATGAAAAATAATATAATGATGTAATGTATATCATACCTCCCCATTTAAGAGAGATTTGGTCCCCAAAATAATTACTGAATGGGGTAAGGAAATTTTTCTTGTACCCTAGACCTAAAGTACCACTTTTATTTTCTTTGAAATTGTCCTTGCAACCAAATTTACCTATAACATCCCCTTGTAATACCTCTGCTTATTGAAATGGGATTTTATTGCTAGTGTTGATTGACCATGACAATTAGACCTCTCATTAAACAATAATATTTATTATTAGTTAATTAACATAGTTGAAGGTTGGACAACCTTAGGAACCCTTGGCTTGAGGGGAAACTTTCTTTCTCACCTATATTTACCTAAATCCACTTTAATGCTTGAAGCCTTCTTGCTTGATTGTCTTTCTTGAGTATCCATTACCCATATGAACCAATTAAATGCAGATTTTTCTTGAATATTAGGTGGGTCAATTATCTGATAGGTGTTATGCAACATGACTAGGTGATAATTGAAGTTGGAAGGGCTAGTTAATGAGAATTAAAAAAGTAAAGAAGTGGAAAAATTCCATCACCACAAGAGGAAGGAGGTGGTGTAACATGAAGTACCACCTCGTGATAGGTGAAGATACAATATTGGATAGGGAGGTACAAAAGGGAGAGAAGGTTGCCATTTGATGCTCTCGTTATCTCTCTCTCTCTCTCTCTCACACACACACACACACACACACACACACAAAATAAAGATAATGGAATGAACTAATGGACCAAGTTGAGATATATCAAGATGAAGAGAGAAGAAGTAACTAGAGACACTCTCAGATTGGGAATGGTCAACCTAGGATGGGTTGTATTTCCATATATTCCAATACTTTTCCGTTAATTTAATGGCTTACTCTTGGTGACTCTGGTGATAATCCATGTAGCTATGATTAAAACCTTTGAGTTATTTATCTAAGTCTATGTGTCCTATGTGAACTTCGGTGAGTGAGTGGGCCACTAATTGTTGGTTGTTGAGATGGTGAAGCCTTGGAATAGTGGATTCCATCTCCTGATATTATGTTCAAACCTTTGGTGTAAACCCTTTCCTTGGGAAAGAATTTACCTCAGATATTAGATATGGCTTGAGGGTGGTCAACTACAAGAAAGGTTGTAGCGTAGTTGTCTTATGGTTGGGTGGAGAGTGGACGTACCCCCTTTAGTTTCCAACCATTTTAGTGTATTTAGATAAGTATTCTTGGATTTTGCATGCTAACCTATATATTGTAATACAACTTATTATATTCATGACCAATTATTAATCATGTACCATCTATATGATGCATGATTCATTATCTAATCATGATTGACAACCTAACTTATGTATCTGTGGTGATTATGCATTGCGCGAATTATGTGGATGCAATATTTATATTCTTTTGTGGGTTTTCTGATATGATCATGATTGGTGATATGATATCACTCAGGACTGGCTATGATTTCATGAGATTTTTCATATTTATATGTTTATAATATTGGGAATAACACTACGAGATTCATGATGATGGGTTATCTTATTAGGAATTCAATTAATGTGTTGTGCATATAAAAAAACTCAACATCTAGCATGATTGTTAATATCCATGTTTGATCATAGTGACTTATTTACATTATGTGTCTTTAGGCTCATGATAAATTTAAGGATTTAGGTGGTTGCTAATATCCTCGTAATTTGCATAATTACATGAATATGCATGGTTTCTTAATAATATTTAGCTAACCTATTTTGATCATAAGTTACTTAAAAAGTTATGAAGGTTATCCATGTCCTGAATGTTATTAAGGGTACAATAGATTTGATTGTTATTGATCATTAATAAGAGAATTTTGTGGATGTATACATCTGTACAATGTTTCATTATCTTAATATCTATGGAGGAAGTATGTTATGAGCATATATTGATGAAATGCTACATGTGAGTGTCTTCATGGTTATGAGGGATCTATTAGTTCCTGTTTTTTCTGATGGATTCTTGAGTTATAAAGCCACTTACATGGATGTTTATGATTATTAGATGCACTAAGTTAATTGATTTTAGTGTTTGATTTCCATGAACTAATACATTCTAACTGTCATAGTCCCTTGTTTATTAAATGTTCTAGACTCCTATTGGTGAGGAGGAAGTAGAGAAGTTTATATGATAGATGTAATAATTGTATAGGTCCTAATTGAAAGTTTCACATGTAGCAGGGGCCATATTAGTTTCTGGGTGAACCCTATATTGTTTCCATATATCCTTTCACACTAAGTTGTATCTAAGGTGAAGGAGTTGGATAAAGGTTGCCTAGAAGATGTATTCAAACATATAAAAATATTAGGTATTATTGAGGATTAATCACTATATGGTAGGCAAAGAACATATTTATTTCTTGGAGTTGGAGTAATCCATAGGTTCGAGGGTAAGGTGAAAAATATGGTGCACCTGAACTCTCCCTATAACTAAATATATCATGAAATCAGTTATTTTCACGAAGGGGTCAGATCTTATGGGGCCCACAAATTAGGATGATGTGGAAAGTGTCATAGAGGCCTGGTAATATTATGTGGATGCCACATAATGATCCTATGAGGACATGGCTTAGATGATGTCACTAAGTTGTTTACATGGAACTCTTCCACAAGACACATGGAAGTTGGAATGGGTAGTTTAGGATGTCCATTCAACCGAATCTTCTTGACATGTGGTAGTGATTTTGTAGTGTCAGATGACATGGGAATTCCATGTGGTACTGACGTAAAATCTATGTGTAAAGGTGACACCTCACCATGGGGCTCATATCCCTAAAGTATTTTTGTAGTGTTTATTTTATGTTGTGGTTGCATTAGAGAGAAGACATGGGATAGGAATATACCCATTTCCTAAGGGAAATATTTCCATTATGCTAAATAGGTTAGACAATGAGAACTTCCCAAATGGGGGTGGAATTACAAAAGTCACATCATGGGAATATCCCTATCATCCGATGCAAACTTTCTTGTCACACCGTACCAATTCCAACATATATCCTCTCTCCACTAAGGTACAGTGGTTCCTCGTGGTTTGTATACATCGACTACATGTCAGAGCTCCTTCTAATGGGAAACATTTTTTTCTTGAAGGATTAGGATATGTGGGCCCAAGAATGGAGATAAGGTGGAAAGTGACACAAACATTTGATTATGTTTCATGGATGCCAAGTAGGAATTCTGAGTGATGTGGCATAGCCACATGGGATACACGTGGGTTCAACATGGTAATGTCATGCTGATGTTGCAGGAACTAAATAGACAAACATTGAATGAGCATAACTTTCAATTCGAGAGTCATATTGAGATAAAATTTATATCATTGGAAAGCTTTCGATGAGCCAAATGTGATATTCACATTTGTTTTGAGTTTTGATGAGGTTGGAAAAGGAGCACTACTACATTTGGTGGAAATTCTGACACTTGGTTCCGACGCTTTTGACCAAATGTCGGAAATTTCCCCAAATCTTTTCCATCCCGTCCGAAATTGTCGCTATACCGACGTTTATAGAAAAGTGTCACAATACTAACACTTAGAAAAGTGTCGCAATTGCGATGTTTGGAGGAAGACATCGCAATTGCGACACTATGGCCCAAAGCGTTGCTATTGCAACGACTACCTCCAAATGTCGCAAGTGGGACACAATGTCTAAGTGTTGCAATTGCGATGTTTGGAGGCACCCATCGCAATAGCGACGCTTTTTCTGCCGTCGGTATAACGACACTTACATGCACGCTACATAAAAATACAAAACTTATATGTGCGCTACATAAAAATGATTTTATTGTTTCGTATCCGTTACAATAGCTACATTAATGTCTGATATCATGTGCGCATTCGCCCTCAGCTCTTGCAGAACAACATTCACCCTCAGCATTCGCCATCAGCTCTTGCAGAACAGCATTCGCCCTCAGCATTCGCCCTCAACGTTTGCCCTCAGCTCTTGCAGAACAGCATTCGCCCTCAGCATTCACCCTCAGCGTTCGCCCTCAGCTCTTGCAGAACAACATTCACCCTCAGCTCTTGCAAAATGGTAAGTTCTTACTGCAGGCACATCCTCCTATAGTAGGGTTGACTCTATTTTGGTTTTTTTGGCCAATTCCATTGGATTTTGTTAGGCTGTAGGGTTCTCTCTAGATTTCAAGAATCAAGATTCAATACCCTCTATTATCTTCATCACCCAATACAAGATTTAAATTTTTCCCAAAGAAACGCTTATTAATTTGGCAACCATTATTTCTCCCTGCTTTAAAATCCCTACATTTAAATGAAAACAAGCATTGCATTTCAACTACAAAAATCTATTAGTGTTCAAATGTACATGTGTGCTACATTAACGTCTGATATCACGCGTGCATTCGCCCTCCGCTCTTGCAGAACATCATTCGCCCTCAACATTCGCCCTCATCTCTTGTAGAATAGCATTCGCCCTCAGCATTCGCCCTGCATTCGCCCTCAGCTCTTGCAGAACAGCATTCGCCCTGCATTCGCCCTTAGCTCTTGCAAAATGGTAAGTTCTTACTACAAGCCCTTCCTCCTATAGTAGGGTTGACTCTATTTGGGTTTTTTTGGTCAATTCCATTGGATTGTGTTAGGCTGTAGGGTTCTCTCTAGATGTCAAGAATCAAGATTCAATACCCTCTATTATCTTTATCACCCAATACAAGATTTAAATTTTTCCCAAAGAAACGCTTATTAATTTGGTAGCCATTATTTCTCCCTGCTTTAAAAACCCTACATTTAAATGAAAACAAGCATTACATTTCAACTAAAAAAATATATTAGTGTTCAAATGTACATGTGTGCATCACTTGCGTAGGGTATTCCTTTTCCACTTTCACATTATCCAAGAATGTGTGCGGTATAGTTCATATTTTTTGTGATTTAGATTATCTTGAAAAAAGAAAGGTAAATTATTTCCCATGGAAAAAGAAGGTTTTCCCTTTTTACTATTGGAAATGGTACAAAAAAGTTCCATTTCTACCCAAAACTCCTATGAAACAGGAACCAAATAAAGGCCATGTCCTCAATGGACATCATTTGGCTTTGAAAATGGCCATTGCACCGTGTTGTTTCTTATATTACACCACGATAGTTTCTTAGGTCATTTCTTGTTTCTTGAGATGAAAAAAAACAAAAGAAATTGTGAAGATCCTTTCAAGAAATAAATGACCATTTCTCAATCATATCTCAACTATTTTTTATTTTATTCAGTGGTTGCTTACTTTGAGAGAAATTTGACACTTTTATAAGGAATATAACATAAAAACACAAAATGGGAAGGAATTGATGACGTAGATGACCTTTAGTTGTTGTCAATTAAGAATTGATAATACACGATGCATGTTCTGTACTACAAACTAGATTCCTTCCTGGAGTTAGGACACAGAGTATTGAATCAAATTTGTAGTTTCTAACTTCTTGTATTGGTTCATCAATCTTGAAATTGAGACATTGCATGTCTTCATTGCTTCATGTTTGAATAATTTGCATCATATCGTACAATAGGAAATTAGGAATTATGATTATTATTACTTTGTGGATCTATTAAGTTACTTTTAAGTTTGCATGGTTTAGTGTGAAATTATTCTAGTGTGCCCTTAGGCCTAGGTGAAGGAATGCCAAGGACTGAGAACCCTAGTTTTTAAATGGTATTGTTTCTTATACCCAAAAACCCCTCAACATCACTTCTTATTAGTTATTAACAATAGTGTTGTAAACAATTTGAGAATTGATATAGGAAAATCTGGCACTTCTCAAGATAAAGCCCTAAAGCTAAAGTGTGATACCATGTGTAATTCAATAGCCCCATTGTCACCTCACCAACCTCTTTTCACTTCGGGCTAGCTCTCCTCCAACTCAAGGGGGGTTCTCCCTAGTAGATGTTAGGGATCTAATGGCCCAACCAAACCAAGACAAGATCCCCCTAACTCTCTATGTTTACTACTATCAATCAAAATATTGAACAATAGGGTCAGACATGCATCATGAAGATAAAATTGCCAGGGTATTTTTGGGTAATTTCAAAGGGAAAGTCCCCAAACACATATAATCAAGGAATTATAACGTGATTTCAAACATTAAATATCAACAAAATCGTTTAAAGGATATTGAAAGGAAAAGGTGATGGAAGATAGAAAGTGCCTTACTTAAATGCTCTAAGGATTTTTCAATAGTTGCTCCAAAAGCTTCACTTCAAGGCCCTTCAAGATCGTCTCCAACAATGCTATACCATCAGCTTCAACAATTTTTCTCCAAAAATATCCTCAAGGTCTTCACAACAAGTTTACTATAAGTTGCTCCAACAATATATTCAATAAGATCTTCATTGTCAACTCATCTCTTGTTCAGGTGCCTTAATGTGCAATGACATGTTTCTAGGAATGAATTCAATGCAAGGCATATTTGAAACTCTAACTCTGTCTTCCGGTGTCTTATTAGAAATTATTTCAGTTTTCATTTTATGTTTTCAAGCTAGATATTGTTTTCAAGTTTTTACATTTATAATTTTATTGCAATGTGGCAGACTGATCAGAGCAGTGCAGGAACAACCCGAAGACGGGATGATCGCAGAAAGAGGCCAACGGAAGAACATGTAAAGTGCCAGCATTGCTCTATCTTCAGGTATTTTAGTTATTTACATAATTGAAATAATATTAATTTTGTTCAAATATGCAGACACCTAGCCATGGTACGCCTGATGATTCCCTCTTTGAGGAAGAGCTTTCTTCATCCCTATCTCCAATGTTCTTGTTGCGAAAAAAGGCACGAGATGCAAGGTCAAAATTTAATACTATGATAGACACGCCTCAAACACCTGAAACAAAAGAGAGGATAAAAAATCTTATGAGCCAGCTAAAATGATATAAGGTAATAATAAAAATTCAAAAGGATATTTTTTTTTGTTCTGCATGAGATGAATTGTGATAGTTTGATTTTTTATTTTTACATTGACTAAACTAACAAAAATTTCTTTTGTATGTAGCGTTTTTTGGCACTTGCTAAACCTGGTGTTGGTGGTAGTGGGACACAAGGGCAAGAGATTGCCCAAAAACCCTCTCGTACAACTTCTACTCCTTTAGGTGCCAGCCAAGAAACACACCCTGCCCAAGCATACACCCAGCCAACCGCTGAACGTGTTGGCAATGATGAGGCTGATATGGCCAACTACATTATTGCGTTTCCTGGAGCTACACGTGTCAGCTCCACAGGGACCATTCATGGCACGTTGTTGGTGAACGATGAAGGTGTCCCTATAAAGCATGTACAACTCCCAGGTAAATTTTAATATTTTAACTATTTCATGTACTTTATCTAAAACATATTTATCACGATTTTTATTTTTAAATTAATGATAATATCTTCTTTTTTTCTGTGTAGGAAACAATGAGTTCTACAGGTATCTGGAGAGCCATGTGTTGGTAATTTTTGGCCCAACCATACACACAGGGTGGAATTCCCAGAGTTCCAACCTGAAAAAAGAACTTCTAGATTATCTAGAAGCCCTTTTTGGGGTCGGCACATTTGACAGAACAGCGGTGGCTCGGGTAGCCGACAAATATTTGAAATATACCAGGGACACCTATAGGACGCAATTGCAATTTAACCCTAGATATGAGCATCCTCTCGCAGTTCCAGAGAGTGAGTGGAGAGCACTCATCCATGACGGAAAAAAGAAAAGGGCAAAGAAAGAAGGAAAAATGCCAACTGGACCCGCAAGGTAAATTACAACTTTAATTCAATAGCTTTAATTTTCTCTATGTCTAAAATAAAAGTGTGCTACGTCATATCTGACTTCAATATTTTGATGCTAGGTTGCCTAACACCTCAAAGGAAACCAAAGCTAGGATTGAAAAAAAGGGCCATCACAAGCTAGGCCAGGGCGACTACTTGAAATTAGCTGCAAGAATTGTAATTAAGTAGCTAAACATCTTATAATTAATTGTATCGCCTTCCAAATTTTTTGTAATCCTATCAAATATGATTAAAAATACACAATCATATGTAATTTAGGGTGATGACTTTGGAATAGAAACTACAGAGGAAGATAAAAATATCTCTTTCCATTTCGGCTATCAAGCTGTAGTTGAACATCGTAGAAGCTTGGGGCAGGTCCCAAGATCCAGAATGCTTGATAAGGTAAAAAATTAACCTTTCAATATGTTTGTTTTCTTCCATAAATTTAATGTATAACAACTTTGTTTAAATCAGGGGAGAAGCACTACCAACGAGGAAAATAACCTAGTTTTAGAGCCAGATGTAGATGATCCTCACGTGAAACCTGATAATTGTAGTGGGGACCAGGCCGACAATGCTACTATCAGTGAGGGCCGTGACGGTAATTAATTTCCAATTATAATTTTTTCTAATTATACCTTGATGGTTGTCCTTGTAATGTTTTTTGTTTAAATGACAGAGAATGTTTCCCTTGAGGATCTTACCACCAGAGAGGAAGACAGGGCAACAGTCCCAACGACGACAACTGGTGCACCAGGTAAATAATCTCACTGCAATTTTTTTTATTAATATTACCGAACTAGTTCAATGATATTTAAAAACTGAAAATTAAAATTTAATATTATCTATTTTTGTAGGCTATGTCTCGTCACTGGATGAGACTAGACATCGTGACTACGCAACTAGGTCAGTGGCAACAACTGGTGCACCAGGTAAATAATCTCATTGCAATTTTTTTTATTAATATTACCGAACTAGTTCAATGATATTTAAAAACTAAAAATTAAAATTTAATATTATATGTTTTTGTAGGCGATGCCCCGTCACTGGATGAGACCAGAAATTGTGACTACGCAACTAGGTCAGCGACGACAACTGGTGCACCAGGTAAATAATCTCATTGCAATTTTTTTTATTAATATTACCAAACTAGTTCAATGATATTTAAAAACTGACAATTAAAATTTAATATTATTTGTTTTTGTAGGCGATGCCCCATCACTAGATGAGACTAGACATCGTGACTACGCAACTAGGTCAGCGGCAACAACTGGTGCACCAGGTAAATAATCTCATTGCAATTTTTTATTATTAATATTACCGGACTAGTTCAATGATATTTAAAAACTAACAATTAAAATTTAATATTATCTGTTTTTGTAGGCGATGCCCCGTCACTGGATGAGACTAGACATCGTGACTATGCAACTAGGTCAGCAGTGCAGGTCGAAAGGCACGAAACAAGAGCAGAGAATGATGATATTGAAGATGTAATTAGGAGCTTTAGAAATAGGAAGAAGAAAAAGAAAATTTGATAATGTAAAATATTGTATTATTATCAGACAAACGTTACCATACTTGGAACATTTTTTGCGTTATATAAAAAACTCATTTATCATACTATTTTTATGTCAAGCATTAATTGCAATGTTTCCTTGCGTACTTTTTGTTGAATTTTTTTTAATTAGTTATTGAATATTTTTTTTTATGCTCATGAAAGTAAAAAATGAAATATAGATTGGGTATTGGGGAATTGAGAGTGATGTGAGGGGGGGGGAGGGGCCATAAGAGCTTCCACCTTCATGTGGTTGGCCCTGTTTAGTAGAGAATAATTTATTAGAGCGATTTAATCTTGGAGAAAACCTCCCTCGATCCAGCGTAGCAACAAAAAAGTCACTGTTGACTTAGTTGCTACTCTTTCAGATCGTGGGAGGCTTGTTCCAAGTTCATGCGACTCCAGTAAATTGTTCTTGAAACGAAGAGGAGCTTATTCAGGTATGTTTTGACATTTTCAACATATGTTCTAACATTATCATAAGAATGCATCTTAGAGTAAAATATACTACATCAATTACTTGTATTTATTGTATAGATAATGATGGATTTTGATTGACTTGGCAGTGCAGGTACAAATCCTCTTGCATCATGAGCAATACAACTTGTCAACCAGGGTCATCTCCAGGATATTTTTTCTTGTGCACTTGAACAAGTTCGTAATGTCACATTTTGTAAGTTCCTTTACAGTTCATAATTCAATATTAAGCTTGTCCATGATTATTATCTAGGTTTTTTGTATGTGTTTTTTCATCTATTTGATTGTAAGCAACTCTGCATGTTTCCTGTTGTTCCTTATGATTTCTCCCATTACCACTCCTAGGATGAATCCAACTTTATTGTTACATAGGTTACTTTATTGTTACTATGATTTCTCCATTTACGATTTCATAGGTTACATCATGTAAAGTTGTCAATCTCAGGTTGGTGATGAGCTTTAGTTCTCTAGATTTGGGGCTTTTCTGATATTTTCTCCCTCATGTCATTCCTGCATCACCTCGTTGTTTTAGCATGCCAATTGTCTACCACTTGTACCAATTGGCACATGTCAATCTCTGAGTGGTGCCACATTTCACCTATTTTTAGTAAGAGTTTAGGGTTTCTCTAACATAGCTTTAGAAATCCAATTCAGTGCCTACTTGAATATCGTCACATAATACTCATGGTTTGGATTGATGAGCATGTTCTGAATGGTTGGTTGATTCATAAGAACCACACATATATTCATCTTGAGATATTTCAGAAGTTTTCTCGGGTTTCCTTTTTCACCGTTTCTAATGGGTGGGATGGTGTGGGGTGATCTATCAATACTGGTAATATGGAAAACCTTTGCAACAAGAAAAGGTATGAACATATTACATAGCCCATCAAGTCAATCATGAAATATGACACCTATTGGTATAGGATTCTAACACTAACTATGTTATCACTCAGATTTTCCTTGAAGTTGTAGAGAAGAGGAAAGGGGTCCAAGGTAACCACAAACCAATCTTTTAGGTACAGAATCTAGCCAATCTGTACCCAGAGAGGGCTCTCTCTTTAAAATTTATCTTTGTTTTGAAAGATATTAGGCTAGTTATAAAGTTCAAGGGTTTTGATTGAATTTAGGTGGTGGAATTCGATAGTTGAGGGCAAGATTGAAGTAATTCAGGCCTTTGGGCTATGGAGTAAAAAAGATGGCTTCACTGGATTAAGTTTCTAAACAAAAGATGGTTTTGCAGGGCAAGATAATCAAACAGAGAACAATTTTATATCTTTAAAGAGAATGAGATGGAATTAAAATGGATGAAAGGCAATTAAGAATCTTTCAACACATGCAAAGAGGGAAATTGCGTGATTATCAATAAAGAGCATTCAAGTATTCTTTATTAAATAATCAAAATGCTTAAACTAGTTAAACAAGAGCAATTAAGAATTCACTGTTTAAAAACTGTTTAGAAGAAAACATTTAGAATAACGATTATTAAAATCAGATTACACTTAAGCACTTTCTGATTTACTCTTTTTCATTAGCTATTTAGAAATGAAAGCATAGTGATATGATAAACATATATAAAGACTTTAAAACACAAGAGAAAGATGACTTATTGATCCGTATTTTGACACATGAATCTTGTAAAAGTCTTTCGCATCAATTCATCATCCAAAAAGCCAAAAAAAGTTTCTCCAACAACTCTTTATTCCGAAAAAGTCAATATTACAGCAAAGTATAAGAATCCACCCTCAATACTCTAATTGAGGGAGTATTTATACAAAAAATTATCAAAAATATCTCATAACAAATTGAGATATAATCTAGAGTGAATCATGAATAAGTTACAATAAAAATAGAGACAAATGGTCTCGTAGATAAGATAAAAAGTAATTGATGTTGTGTTGTTTCCTTCTTTTGAGAATGTGCTGGAGGCAGGCCCTATGTTTTGGCCCGTTGCTATCATCCTCAGTAATTCTGTTCTGACTGCCTTGCTTTACTGATACTCTTTGTTTTCACTGATACACTTTGACCTCTGTTTATCCTTTTTATCATGGTATACTGTAGTAAATAGGCAAAATTTCATATAAGGATAAATTTTACAAAAGTTCCAACAGTTCTTCCCACCATTTATCTTCTGGTATTATGGTCCGTTGAATTTTTCTCAATGTTTCATCAGCCTCAGTATATCTGAAAAAGATAGGCTGAATTGGAAACAAATGTTTTACTTCATGCTCAAGATAAAATAAATTTTCCAATCTGTCATGAAGATTTTTTCCTGTTGGCAATGCTTCCTCTAATGTACTGGTTGAAGAATTGGCCTGATTGTCAGCATACTTGTCCAATTTTTCAACATAGCTTTCAAGGTCCATTAGTTTATCCTCTAAAACTATAGGACTGAGCAATCATTTTTTCAACAAAATATCAAATCTTTCTTTGAAGGCAATGCTTTCGTCTTGCATATCTGAGCACCTTCGTTCTAGATTCTGCATAAGGGTTCTCTTAGTAAAAACTCTTTTTATTTCAAAATTTTTCCGGTCCTGTCCTGAATACCAAATTCTGCAAGTTGGTGTCTGGTTTGAGTGTTTAGAAACTATATGAGTTGATTGGCTTCCTCAGGCCTATTTCCCAATTCTTCTCTTGTACTTTGAACTTCTTCTATAGCCAATTTGACTAAATCATTCTGTTCACACATAATCTGAATTGAAGACCAGACATCCTTTATTGATTGGATAATGTTGTCCCAAAGAATTTCATTTGTTTCCTGTAAAGGTTTCTCCAATGTGAGATCCTTTTCCAATGCTTTAACCAATTTTTCTAATCTTTTGACCTCTCTTATTTTATCAGCAACACTCATTTTTTATAGATCATATCTTTGTTCTAAATTAGTAAGTTGTAAATTTTCGTGCTGGAGTTCTATTACTTGAAGTTTCAATTCATTCATTGACTTTATTAATTCTTCAGAACTCAAATTGGAAGTATTTACCTGTGATAGCTCTGTTGGCTGACCTGTTGTGGATGTACCTGTACCTGTAATTGCCTCTGTTGTTGATGCTAGAATAGTAGACTGCTTGTTCTTTAATGCCTTTTCAAGCTCTTTTTATATTTCATTTAGTTGCTCATTCAGTTTCAAAAGCAAGTCCATCATTTCTTCTTCATAATTTTTCTTTATCATCTCTTCAGTTTGTGGATGTCTTGAAGCTGGAAATTTCAACTGCTTTCTGAAAGCTGCAATATCATCATCTTTTTTCTTGATTAGGGCCTCTATACCTTTGAAATATTTAGGATTGTGACCCAATCCAATGATTATTTCCTCCAATGTCTTTATCCTATTTTCTTTGGCCCGAGAAGAGGATTTTTCAAGCTGCAATTGTGCATTAGTGTTCTCCAAAGAATCCTGCAACTTCTGAGTTGCCATTGCTTTATCGGTTAGAGTAGAATAGATCATTTCACCAGTCTGCTTATGTAACTCAATCTCATCTAAAGGATGAATATCCTTTGCTAAGACTTCAAAATTTGTTCTAATATAATCTGCAGCTGTTTGAGGCTGCTGCACTTTTGGTTTGAAGTGACTCATTATCATTTTGCCTTGCTGAATGTCATAAGCTGACATCAATATTTCTTGATTATTAGGAGCCATATTCAAATACTGATTGTAAACCTAGAGTCTTAGTGGATCATTCCTAGCTTTTATATTGATAAAGGTTTTCTTTATATCTCCTACATCTTTAACTGGTGGTTTGAAAGAAGATATTTCAACACTTTGTTGCTTTTGCAGCTCTTTTCTCTGTAAAGTAGTGGATGCCCCACTGACTGTACCTATTTGTTGACTATCCAAATATTCTCTTTGGCTATCAGGAATTTCCTGAATAAAATCTACTTCTGGAAGAGGATTTAATTTTTTTCTTTTAGCATGAGGCTGTTATGAAGATCCACCAACAGGGGTAGCAACTTTAGCATCTCTCTTCTTGCCTTTTTCTATATTGATGGGAGTTTGTAAAATTTAAATTTTTGGCTCATTGATCTGAATAAGAGGAATTTGTACTTGACCCTGTTCTTTAGAAGTCTCAGGTTGCTCTGTCATTGTGACTTTTTCAAATACTTGTATGCCAGGCTTCTTTTCTTTTCCTTTAGATTGTACTGTGGCCAATGCACTGATCTCTTGTAAATTTTGCTGAGAAGTCCCCACAGAAGAAGAACCAATACCTGGTATCTGCACCTGTCCAAAAGAGTCTAGGTCAAGTATTTTCTCAAGGTATTTCATTACATTTTCAACATTGACCTACTCACTATCCTGTTCTACCAATGTTCCTTCCATCCATTCATCCATATTGGCATATTGTTCAATTTCTGGAATTTTGTGATGAATGTATGGTGATAGTTTATTTTTCATTCTTCTATCATAGATAAAGCTATTTGGGTCATAAGGCACCCAGTAAAAACTTTTTTTTAATCTGAGATATTCTTCTAAGATTCTTTCTACTCCCTTTCCAGCATCTCTAGAGTTACAAACAAAGGGACCCAATTGACTTTTGATCCTAAGTTGAGCCTTTTTCTTTTCATTGCAGAAATGAACTATATCTGAGTTAATCATCTGCCTGAAATACTCTAGTGCAAAGAGTCTCATGGGGACATATATGGGCAACTTGAATGGGCACAATTCACATCCATATATTCTGATCTCAGTGTGATTTTGATACAAGTACCAGTCACCTACCCTATATTGTTTTGAGAGCTGTAGAATTTTCTTGATTTCATTATTTACTCTAGGAGGGGAAACTCATGTTAAAAAAGTGGTTGCAGGGTGTACAAATAGGTTAATAAAATCATTATAGGAGTAAGGAAAATCAGAGGAATTATGGGTGATGGCAGACCAAAATATCACAGACCTAGGATTTCCTTTGGCATCAAGTTTCTGAACATGAAAAGGGAAACTTTCTGATTGGTAATAAATCATGAGATGATATATAACAGAAGAATATTTGAACACTTTTTCATTCTCAAATCTCATGAACTGATCATGGATTTTATCAGCAATGTAGGGTGAAAAATCATACTTGATAGCAGGGGACTGTCCAGGGGTAAATATAGACAACAATACTAGGGTTAATTGATAAACATATTCACTAGTATTGAAACCCATGATAAAAGATATCATATTCAGAATAAGCCTGCCCACATCAGTGAAAAAAGTATAACCATAGGGGGGAGGGCCTTTGGGCTGATGCTCTGGTAATATGAAGGTTTGAAAAATGTGATTTAGCTCTTCATGTGACAAATTGGCAGACTTTTCAAGTAATTCTCCCATGGACAGGGGAGTGAGGGCTTGACCAAGTTGAAATTGTAGCATTTCATTTATCAACTGAGTAGTGATTGGGAAAAGGATGTTCTGACTCAGGGACAAAACTGCTCTTTGATTAGGGTCATAGTTCGCATGGCAGTAATGAATTAACTCAGGAAAAATATGGACTAAGGGGAGAAGATACATGGGGAGATTGGATTCCCATAATCCAATAATATCAGAACCGTTTATAAATTTATCTCTACAGTGGCAAAAGGTTCGACGAGGATTATCACTAAGAACGAGGTCTTCAATTTGAAAATCTCTATCTGCTAGGGGCAGATAGTCTAAATCTCTGTGAGGGGCATTCAAATGTGCGACGTTCAGAGCCACTGGAACCTCCATTTCTGGTTCTTGTGGATTTAGAAATGAATTTTGGGTTTTTGTTAAGAACAAACACAATTACAAGTTTTGGGAATGCAATTTACAATTCCGGGGATTGAACAAGACCAAATTGAACTCTGTTTCTGTCTTTCGTGCGGAATTTAAAACGAAAGCTAGGATTTCACAGAGTTTTAACAGGAATTGGGGTAAATACCTGTTTTTTGGGAGATGAATAGTGATTAAATAGGTACAGGCTATGGTGTACGAACTCTAGATTACTGGTATGAAATTCTCTTCAGCAAAATACGGTTGATGGCGCTTGACAATTTTTTTTTTAAATTCTCTGCATGAGACTTTGGTCGTTCACAGAATAATGAAAATGACATGGGCAAATTTTTTTTATTCACAAAGTCCAAAGGGTGACGGGTTTTTATTTATTTATTTAATGGATGACGTCAGTAGGTATGGAGGATGAGTCACGAGAGGCAAGCGGTAAGCGGTTTCCATCACACCGCTTTTGGGGAAAAGTGGTTTTGGGCGGAGGGCGAGCAATTCCATAGAATGATTGATGCGTGGGATGGTACTGTTTGAAAACCACCGGGCCATCGCGCGTTATCGTTCGGACACGGATGGCTAGCGATATCATTAATAACCATTGATCTCATATGGGTTGATCGAACGACGATGGGGACGTGGAAGTGACGAGGATTTAATATGGAGGGCCCGATGCAATTAAACGTTAATTAATTTCATCAGGGGGAATCTGATTAGCGGAGTTAATTAATCGTGAGGATTAATCAATTTGTTTATAAAAATGCAGGAAAGTGATCGGGAAATGATTTAACCAAGGTTAGCGGTTAAGGGAGGTATTGGGGATTTTACAAAGGGTTTATAGTTTTAACCTTGGGAAAGGGAGTCGGGGGATTAAAATACATATGGGAATAATTATTTTTGTATTAAAACACGTAATAAAACATGTTTTAATTATTTTTTCAATATATTTTTATTATATGATAATTAAATCAGATTAATCTAATTACCATAGGGGGCGGAATTTAATATTACGATATATTTAGCCAAAGGGGGCATAATGTGGGTTTTTTATTTAAACATGTGGGAATAAATAACTTTGGCTAAAATTTATCAATGGGTTTTTGGGGATATTATATAAAAAGGAGTTATATATAATAGGAGAAGGTTATTTTTATAAGGATTTAATACATAAAATCAATGTTAATATGACAAGGGGACAATGTAAACTCAAAATACATTAATATAACTAAGAAAGTGAAGATTTAAAAGAAAATTGCATTATAATCAATTCATCACTTAGACTTAGCATAAAATGTGATTTTGAGGGTTTTTTTATGAAATAATGCATAATTTTCCTAATTAAAATGGGATTTTACTTAGGAAAAGATGTTTAGAAATGAGTGAATGTTATGAAGAATGACTTCAAGTACTTAGGCTTTTCCAATTATTGGGCCGAGGGTCTAATCCCTCCAAAAGTCAAGGAAATGCCTTGAGCCCCTCTAATTTTCAAATACCTTAGTACTTAGGGGAAATTAGTGAAATCTTTAGGGGAAGATGAGAAGGGAAGTTAATAACTTTGACTTTGCTTTGCTTTGAATTTCTTCCAGTATAGTGTCTACCTTTTCACTTTGTGATGAAAGTAAATATTAACACATTTAGAGTCATTGTCCATCACATGCAATTCTGCAACATCATCTACCTACCCTACCTACTTTACTCTACCATTTTTTCTTATTTATTAGGGTGCACTTAGACTGGCAAACCCTTATCACACTTTCTTTTCTTTTACATGTAGAAATCTATCTAAGTCTAACCTTATTACATCCAAGGGTTCAGATTAAGCTATTGAGCTCCTTCTATTTACTCTACCTATCTACTTATCTGCCAAGATTAAACAGTTTGGTCAGATTGTATTCTCTATCTCTAAAACATGAAATTGAAAGATGAAATAGCCAAGCTTAAACTATTTGACTATTCATAAATTGTGGCATAGGATACAAGTTGAACACAATTTTATTTATTACATAAGAGAAAAAAGTAGTGGCATTTAGACTTGCACACTTTCCTTGGCCTTTCTTTTGGTGGGGTTCATTTTCTTTTACTTTTTTGGCCATTTTTATTCTTTTTACCCTTTGATTTTTCTTTTAGGGTATACCCTCTTTACATTTTTAAATTTTTTTTGATTTTTTGATAATATGGAAAACCTTTGCAACAAGAAAAGGTATGAACATATTACATAGCCCATCAAGTCAATCATGAAATATGACACCTATTGGTATAGGAGTCTAACACTGGCTCCACTTGGGGATGGCTTTTCTTGGTGAAAAGTCAAGAACAACAGGTTAGTTGTCCTCATCCATTGACTTTGGTGAACCTGTAAATGTCTTCTGTCTTCTGCAAACTGAAATCTGATCTGAAACTAAGCAACACACAAAAGTTTTCAAACCAACTTAATGAAAAACTAGCTGAAAATTGAAAACTAAAAAAAAAAATGCTCAAAATTCTGAGCCTATTGGCACTCATCTACCTACTCAATCTACTAAAAATCTTATTGAATCAGGTAATACAAAAATGCCAATGAATCAAATCAAGTAGTTGTAACAATAAATGGATAACTTGATTGCTTGTGATCAAAATTGGAAGTATATTATGATCATGTGCCTTTATAAATAATGATATGATGTGTAAAGGCCACTTTTGATGTATTTGATCCTCATAGAGAAAACATGTTTGCAGATTTGGGCTAAAAATATTCTCCATATAATCTGATATAGGATCAATAAAAGTATGATGTATGTTATTTACTTCTAGGCCTTCAATGACTGGTTGCTCAGTTGTATTCTGAATATTAAGCCTTGAAACTATTTCTTCTGTCTTTTGTTTGAAAGAATAATCATCCTCAATATGCAAGTCAAAAGATAGTACAATTTCCTCTTTCTTAGGAGAAGGAATATTTTCAAAGAATTCTTTAGGATTTCGGAAATTGTATGACTGAATTTGAGAATGCAAAAGTTTAATTTCATTTTCATAATTTTCAGAAATTATCTCAAGAACACATATTTTCAATTTGGGAGAATATTTTCTTGATTTCAAAAGAAGAAATAAAGCTCTTAAAAAATCCTCATCAAGCTGAAGTTCTAATATCTCATCCCTCAAAATAGCTAGTGATTGTTTTGTGAAATTATCATAATTATCATCATACTGATCATGTAAGTCTAAAAAATCTTCTAAGAACCTTGATTTTCTTAGGAATAGATCATTTTGTAATAGCTTGCATCTTTTGAGGCTCCAACTTCACTCCTTCCTTTAAAAAAATATGAACCAAATACTCGAATTCTTATTTCCCAAAAGCACATTTGGATATTTTTACATAAAAATGATTGTTCTCAATAATTTATATAACTTTTCCACATGTTTAGTGTGGTATTCCCATGATTTATTATAAATATGTGTATTATGAAAGAAAACCAACAAAAAATTTATAAGATGGGATCAAACAAAATTTTTCTTA
This sequence comes from Pinus albicaulis, assembly GCA_034641835.2. Taxonomy (NCBI): domain Eukaryota; kingdom Viridiplantae; phylum Streptophyta; class Pinopsida; order Pinales; family Pinaceae; genus Pinus; species Pinus albicaulis. The sequence goes on along the minus strand of CM076570.1, from coordinate 802,636,045 downwards.
AGTCGAGCCCGTCGGACTTCAAACGATGATAAACCATAATTAAAACCAAATTCGTGTTCCAAAATAGCCTGCTGACGTCGGCCAATTTTGCGACGCGAAAACCAAATGAATTCCACCCTAATCTTTTTCGGGTTCGAAGTTGGGATGGCGTGCGGAGGGAGAGTTGTGACGTGAATTTCTTATCAAATTTGCCCTAATATTTTTCGGGTCCGGATTTCCACTGTGCGAGCGACCCAAACAAAGATCCACTCTAATCAATTTCTGCCATGTGTCCTCAATTAAAACTTGCCCTGCTCCCAGCTGCGGGTGCATTCGATGGTGTTTAAGGCGATGGGACATGGATGTGGCGATTTCATATCAATCGCATTAATATTTAATGCTGTTCAATTAAGTTCCAAGGTTTTCACATCAAATCGCATTAAGTTTTAACACTGTTCAAGATCGGACCTCCACTCTCGTTAGCGGTTCTGCATGCTCCAATATGATCTAACCTTTGGCTCTCATTAATGATCAGAGATTAATTATGATGAGTGTCCTTCGATTGCATTAATAAAATGGCATTTCACTATGGTTTTTTAGATGAGCCGGTTGCTGGGTTACACTGCCTGCTCACTATGACGAGAAGGAGAAGTGGCCAGCTGAACTACTACTTAGACCTTGCTGCATATCATCATTTCTCTCGGTTTGGTCCTTGTCTGTCTTCCTCTGTTTCTTGGAATTCTGCTTCTCCATCTCCTCTTGTGCCCACTGCTGAGACTGCACCCATGCCTCGCCTGTGTCATAGGATGCATTGCCGCAGGGGGAGCACTAGAAGTCAACCCCTGCGTGCTCCCTCTAGCCCCTCGACTGAGTCATCTTCCTAGTCCAGTGATTATCACGCAGGTCGCTATCCAGATACTAGAAGTGGGCAGGGTCGGGTTGTAGGATCTGGCAACCGTATGGGCTCCCCTGCTCCACATTTCCCCAGCGCTTCACTTTCTTCCACGACGTGCACTGCGCATTTTTCCTTTAATTTCTCTCTGAACCGCCCACACATCACAATGAAAATTACTATGGTTTTCCAGGAGGAGGCCCAGATGGAAGAACAATGAACCCGTCCAGCAGGAATGAGCTCAGAAAAAGCCGGCCAGCATTCGGGCCTTCAGGAGGGGAGTGGTGGCATGACTGTGGAGGTAGCACCTAGTGATCTTGGACCTTTCGAAGGATGGTGCCAAATCGTCGAGGAGCCGGAGGAGTAGTTTGGTTAATTTGTTTTTCTTGCTTCGAGGCCCACTTAATTGGGCTGCTTTTAGATTATATTACTGTGCTGGACCTCTGTAATATTTCTGAATTCTGTAAATGTTCAAGACTAGTTTCCCCGTATGAGGGCAATCTTCTTGATTTTTTGATTTTTTGATGACAAATTTCCATGAGTCTAGGCAATGTTTTTGACTTCGGTGTAATTTTATTCCCACTGTTAATAGATTAACTTTACTTAGAAAAAAAAATGTTGCCTTGTTTCTATTTTAATCCTATTTTTTGAAATACAGAGCCATGTTTATATGATTGTTTATAGTCGAAGCGCTGTGGGGTGGTTTATTATATTAATATTTCATGGTCGAATTATGTTCATAACAATTGGAAAAAAAAAAGTTGCCCTGTTTCTATTTTAAACCTGTTTTTTGAAATACAGAGCCATGTTTATATGGTCTACGTATTATACTCTTTCTCTGTATATCTACAGGAACCTTTTTGCTATGAACAAGGTGGATGTTGTAGCGGGCTACTAATGGAAACAAGCGAGCCTGAACCTTACATCTCGGATGCAACAGATGGTTACCAATACTCCTCACATGATTAGCGTTTTTCTCTGTTCAAGGATTTTGGGTACTTTAATTTGTATTTGGAAAAATGGACGTCGGTACTCTATCTGTTGCTTTACTATTCTACATACTGCTATTTCACTTTCTTCTAGATGCCTCGGGCATATTTGGATGCTTTCTCAGATTGTCGATAATCTCCATGTGGACCGTTACTGGGTTTTATATCAAGTCCCTGTATGTGACATGAGGTATTTTTCTATCACTGTCTGGGGTGGGACTTCCACTTTTCTGGATGGATATTTGGGTTCCAATCTTCAGATGTGAAAATGTAATGACTTCATGGACTATTTTACTTCATATAATATATTCAAAACAACGTTTTTCTCTTGTGAAAAAAAAATGATTAATGTTTATCACTCTGCCTTCAAAACTAGCGATGCTGGTCTATGTTGCTGGTTTATTGATATGGTCTGATGGTCTTTTTATATTTTGGACATATCACACTCCTCACATGATTAGCGTTTTTCTCTGTTCAAGGATTTTGGGTACTTTAATTTGTATTTGGAACAATGGACATCAGTACTCTATATGTTGCTTTACTATTCTACATATTGCTATTTCACTTTCTTATAGATCCCTCGGGCATATTTGGATGCTTTCTCAGATTGTCGATAATCTCCATGTGGACCGTTACTCGGTTTTATATCATGTCCCTGTATGTGACATGGGGTATTTTTCTATCATTGTCTGGGGTGGGACTTCCACTTTTCTGGATGGATATTTGGGTTCCAATCTTGAGATGTGAAAATGTAATGACTTCATGGACTGTTTTACTTCATATAATATATTCAAAACAACGTTTTTTCTCTTGTGAAAAAAAAATGATTAATATTTATCACTCTGCCTTCAAAACTAGCGATGCTGGTCTATGTTGCTGGTTTATTGATATGGTCTGATGGTCTTTTTATATTTTGGACATATCACACTCCTCACATGATTAGCGTTTTTCTCTGTTCAAGGATTTTGGGTACTTTAATTTGTATTTGGAACAATGGACGTCGGTACTCTATCTGTTGCTTTACTATTTTACATACTTCTATTTCACTTTCTTATAGATGCCTCAGGCATATTTGGATGCTTTCTCAGATGGTCGATAATCTCCATGTGGACCGTTACTGGGTTTTATATCAAGTCCCTGTATGTGACATGGGGTATTTTTCTATCATTGTCTGGGGTGGGACTTCACTTTTCTGGATGGATATTTAGGTTCCAATCTTCAGATGTGAAAATGTAATGACTTCATGGACTCTTTTACTTCATATAATATATTCAAAACAACATTTTTTCTCTTGTGAAAAAAAAAATGATTGTTTATAGTCGAAGCGTTGCGGGGTGGTTTATTATATTAATATTTCATGGTCATTGGAACGCCCACAATTCATAACAAATATTGGAGATTTACTGTCCTATTTTAAAGTTTCATTTTTTTTTTTTTAAATTGAACCTACCATCGGTATACTGAAACCTTCTAAGCGTTGGAATTGTGACAGCTTAAAAACGTCAGACCACATTTCGTCGGAATTGTGACAGTTTACAAACGTCGGAAGAGCAACGTTCAAAACGTCGGACCACATTTCGTCGGAATTGCGACAGTTTACAAACGTCGGAAGAGCGACGTTCAAAACGTCAGACCACATTTCGTCGGATTTACGACAGTTTAAAAATGTCAGAAGAGCGACGTTAAAAATGTCGGACCACATTCTATCGGAAGTGCGACAGTTTACAAACGTCAAAAGCGCGACGGTTTGGGAAATGTCAGAAGAGCGACGCTTGTTTGGAAGTGACGAAAAAAGTGTCAGTAGTGCAACACTTTGTAAATGCGTCGGAATTGTGACGGAATGGAAAACCACGCTTTTCCCGTCCTCGAACTGTCGCTCTTGCGATGACTATGTGTCGGAATAGCAACGATTTGGCCGTCGGAAATTGCGCCAAATTTTATAGTGGAGAATTTTTGTGACACCATCTTTATAATGGATGTTGAAGCTCAGGTTAATTTTTATGTAACACCTTCCACAACCTGAGAAATATTAAAGTGGGTTGGAGGGTATGTTGTAGAGTGACATCAGAGCATGGTTCAACACTAAACCTTTATGGGATTGAGTGTCAGAAAGAATTTAAGTTTTAAAGCTAATATCTATGCATGCATGTGTACCTGTGTGGAATTATTTTGTTGTATATATCATCCAGACTTATGCAAGAACACAATAGAGTAAAAATATAAACCTAAACACATATATGCAACATAAATAAAACTTAATTTCATTAATATCAAAGAACGAAAATATTCTTACATATAGAATGGAAATAAACTATATTGGGCAATGGTATCTTATCTCTGAGAAGAGATCTGGCAGCTTCATGCCTCTGAAATGTGTTACAATGAGGCTCAAAGGTCTATTTATTATTTGGAAACAATGGAAAACCATAGACATCTGAAAAACTAACCCTAGGAGAGGAATCACCAAAAATGTGGGCTTCGTTGGGGTAAATTTGTACATCAACTTCCCGGAGTCGTAACTCTGGCATAAAATCTCTGTTTGATGTGCATGATACCTCGTTAGAAATATCTATCTGAGGACTACAATTAAGGAAACTGAAAAAATGAAAGGTGGCCACCAATATCCAACTGGATCAGTCCTACCCCCTTAGGAATCAATGGTTACCATTACGTTGAGTTCCTCCATGAGATGGGGAAACTTCTGGTCCATGGTGATCCACTTACCTTGGTGCAGGAGTTGGCCAGCTTTGACAACTTGATATCGTTGGATCCTCTTCTGGCAATTTTTCTTGATCTGTGTATCCATGATCTGATCCTGTTCCATGTAGTCAAGGTTTAGCTTCATTGGAGTGATTTGTTATGCAATGCCAGATGTTTCTAGCAATGGTGGAAGGTATGGTTGAAGGTGGTCCACATTGAACACTTGGTGTAGTCCAATTAATGGTGGGATGTTAAGCTTGAGGGAATTGTCCCCTAAAAACTTGGTGATGGTGTAAAACCCATAATGAAGTTATTGAAGCTTGCGATGTGGCCTAGTAAGGAACTCCTTTTGCAAATGTAGCCAAAATTTGTTACCAACCTGGAACTTAAGTGACACACGATGCTGATCATGTCACTTCTTTTACTTAGCATTGGCTCTGTCAAATATGTCGTGGACCTGCTGAAGGATGTGTTGAATGTGCTCAATCAAACTGTTGGCCTTGGATGCTTCATACTAAACACTAGTCGAATCTACCTGAGTAGCTGCAAATGGTATGGCCACATCAATGGGACATAGTGGCTAGAATCCCAAACCCACTTGAAAGGGGATGTGGCCAGTTGATCTATGGAGAGATATTTTTTAGTTGTGTTGGAAATATGGGAGGCTTGCATCCCACGTGAATGAATTATTTGAGTTGTACATGCACATAATGTTTATGACCATCCTGTTGACGACCCATATTTGGCCATCAGTTTGGGGGTGGAAAGTTGTGGACTTAGTAAGCCTGGTATCCAACATCGACTAGAGACTTGACCAAAATGTACTTAGGAACCCGCTATCATGATTTGAGATAATGGAATGTGAGATATGAAAGTGTACCCACACTTATTCAAATAATATTTTTATAGTAAATTCTACAGTGATGCTCTTCTTGCAGGCCGCCAAAATGGCCATCTTAGAGAATATGTCGACGACCATGAAAACAAAGCCATTCCCATGCTTATTAGAAGGAAGGAATGATATGTAATCCATAGATATGGATTCCTAAGGTCGAATAGGAGTAGGAAAAGTAGTATATAGGCCTTGATTCTTGACGATCAGTTTGGAAATGGTGTAGGCATTGTAGGATCCGATGTACTTCTGAACATCTTGTCGAAGGTTTGACCAATAAAAAATACTTTTGCAACACTGCAATTATTTCCTCTACCCCAAAATTTCCAGTGATATGACTATAGTGTGCTTCCAAAATCACCTTGCTACACTCACTTGAAGGAACACAGAGGTGTCCCATGTGGCATAAAAGTGCATCATGAAGGTGAAAATTTTGAACTTTCTTTCCTTCCAGGAGTGTCTAGTATGTGTTATTGAATTCAGGACCACTCTTGTAAAGATGCGGCCATTCTGAAGTCTCGTTATGACAAGAGTTGAGGAAAATGGTCAGTGCCATAGCTGGTGGTTGGCTGAGGAATTATGAAACATTTTTGGTACTTCCATTTTGGTACTTAATTTTTAAATGGAATTGTTGTAGGGATGTGGAACATTTCTAATGGAAATCATTCTGCAACTTCCCTTGCATCTGGATAAAATAGAGGCATCGATGGTCTGTGTGGATGACCCTTTCCTTCACCATAATGTAATTATTCCATTTTTGGCAGGCTTGCACAATGGAATACATCCCTTTGTATTATATGGGATACTTTTGGATGGTGTCTGAAAGTGTCTCACTATGATATGCCACTAGATGCCCCTATTGAGTAAGAAGTGAACCAATAACATAGTCAGAGGATTTTGTCATAATATAAAATGGTTATTGCAGGTATGGTAATGTGAGCACTGGTGCAGAGAAGAGGTGATGCTTTAACTCAATGAAAAACTTATTTTGTGATTCAAACCAAAAGAACTTTTCTTTTGCTCCTCCCTTGGTGACTTGAATAAAAGGCCAAGTGATATGAGAGAACCCAAACACGAACCCATAGTAGAAGTTGGGATGACCCAGAAAGCTACGGAGCTCTGTTAGAGTGGTTGGGGCTAGCCAATCCTAGATTACTTGTAAATTGGCTAAGTCCACATGTGATGTAGCCTTAGCTAAAAACCACACATCTTCGCATATACAAAAACATATCTCATTCATACCCAGAATTTAACCATCTCATACTTAGAAATTATTTCTCTTCATTAAGGTTTCATTCCCTTTTAACAAATCCCAAAGTAACCTTATAAGCGGAAGCTTTTCTCATTATCTGGAAATCATATATTTCCTCCTTTTTACAACTATGGTTTGAACTCCGAGTACACCATCATATATTAATTGTGGGACCAAACCATTAGAATTCCATTCTTTAAAATATTTTTATTTAATTAAAAACAAAACTCATGTCAATAATATATCTGCCCACACTTACCATTCACACTTAGGTTTAATCTTTATGGGCACCACAACATTCACTCTTTTACCATCGTAGATCTTCATTGCTCATTTATCTGACGGTTGATGCTTCATCACCTCCAACTCAATGCACCTTTGCCATCGATTTCCGCTTCCCTCATTCATTGGCTAACATGGAACAATCGCTTAAGGAAGAAAACGTTGCATTTTTTGAAGCCACTGCCAGCACAAGCCATCACACTGAAAGACCCAAATAAATGCAACCATACAATATGACTTAAAATCCACCTACAAAAATTGATCCATAGTTTCCTTTACTATGTGAGTTGGAACACCATTGTTTATACATTTGTACTTACCACAATACTGAACGCTGGCCCATCACCATGACCCCATGGGAACTGTGTTTAATATTTCGTGTTGTCTCGCAGGGAATTTGAAATCACACCCACCAAAAACACAGTAGCCATACCACGCTGCTCATGGTGACTGCGTCTAAAAAAATCTGTGGTCTTTGCATTTGGCAACCATGCAAACTTACTACTTACTAAACCACTTTCTAATTTGTAGATTTGTGACCCCTTCTGATCCATTGACTTATGATCTTACTAAAAAATCCTGGCCTTTTATTTCTGCAAATCATGTCCATTGATCTATACGATCTAATGGCTCCTGTACACTATTACTACACTCTTCTATCTTGATATTCTATGTGTAACTTTTACCGTTCCAATTAAGTTCTCCAACTATTCAAACTGACATTTCGTTGTTCAACCCTTCATGTCTTTTGTATCCTCTTCGCCGATTTCGTTAGTTGATCAATGGATCGAATAACGTCATATTCCCTCTTTGCTCGTGAAAATGTTTTCATGAATTTCAAACTTAATATGAATGTTTTAAAACCTTATACTCCTCTACAATTCTACTATGTAACTCTTTGACTCTGCTATGTATGAACAAATCTTCACCAATTGTCTCAGCTTCATTTACATTGTCTGCTACACACATTTCTCGAAATTTCACTTTGTTTGCAAACGTGACAGTTTAATCGCAACCAGGAGCAGGACAATGAGGCTTCTTTGTAACCCTATCATAATCGGTTGGATCACCATATGTACTCAGATGAGACTCCCAGGTTATGTTTAGATCCTCGTTTGGAACAAGCCAAACTCCTTTGCACACATAGGGTAGACCAAGATAGTGACATCATGTTCATTTTCATTTGGGCAGTGATGCTGACTGTATGTCTTGTGCTACAAGTAAAAGACTTGTTGCATCAATCACAGTCGAATGGGAGGAAGTCCATGAGCCTGCAGTCTTCAACACAATTCACATTAAATTGCATGAGCACTCCCCTCTTTCAAATGTTCTCAGCCTCTGTTCCTCTTCTATGTGCTATATTTTCATTTTCCTTCTCATCCGCAACATTCTATTATGTAAATTTACTCTATTTCACACAGAATCTATCAAACAAAATCAATTCATGCTGCTCACAAATCATAACACCATCGCACACACAATTTCATGAATCAATTTATCAATATTTAACACCTGAAATATTTATATATAAGTTCCTTCTCTAGCCTAATCTTCTGTATAAGTGGACTTTCTCTTCTCCACTCGTAGGCTTACAAAAAAAGTCCATATCTATCTCTTCCTACCCTACTTACACATATGCCTTGAGGCTTACAATTTATGCCATTGCTTCTAAAACTAATTTTTGTTTCAAATCCTTAACTTGCTCAACAATTTCCTCAAAATCCTCTTAGTCCTAAAATCTATCATTTATCCCTAAGGATCCTCTCTAATCCCCTAAAATCATGAAACCAGTTCTAACATAGTACTTATAATTAATTTACAAATATCTCATTTCCTATGGAATCTCAACTATCCTACTTCTCTCATGTTCTCCAATCATTCGGGAACATTTACAATCCTCTCAAATATTAATTAATTCATAAAATATCACTCAAAACATTACTAATTACATTATTGAACCCAACTTCCTTAAAAACACAAGACCCCTGTGTATAATAAAATACAATTAGCTTTTTGAGCCTAATTCTCCTGCATCAAACTCCCAAGGTTGAAAATAATCATGATCTCCTAATCATGTGTTCCAGATATTTTTCTTCCTAGATCCCATACCTTGTTCTGCAATTTTCGATTTGTTGCTGATTTTGATTGTTGTTTTTCTCCAGGTCTCAACACTTTATGTTGCATTGCCCCACTGGCTATGCTTTCATAGTCTTCTGCTATCTTCCTCTTGCTGCTTCTTCTTTATTTTACTACTGCTGTCTTCTTCTGGGATACTTTCATCATTATCCTCCTTATGAGTTCAATTTATCTGTCCAATAGATCTTTTGTCTATTGTTTACTTTCACCTCTTGATTGCTGAAATTTTATACTTACTTCCGCCCTTTCATCCTTGCCCTCTTGTTTATTTTTGTCTTGCACCTTCAAATTCTTCATTTCCCAATATTGAAATTGAGATTTCTCCTCATGCCTTGAATTCTGGTTCTTTAGCATAGTTTCCAACAATCTAATCTCTTGGTTCCATGGATTACATATTTCCACATAAATTTCTTCCTTTTCTTTTACTTGACTATTGTCTTGTGTCAAATTTTCTCCATCATTTGCAATAAAACCTATGCTCACAAAAAAATTATTAAAATAAAAAACATAAGGCCTCAGTGCCTATTTCTCCTCTAGCAACATTTCAATATGCTGTTCTGAAATTTCCTCTTTCATTAGCACATCAGTATGTTGATTTAAATTCTCTATGAGAATGTCAGCTAGTCCCTCCTCCATATCATCTATTTCAAGAATGTCTCCCTTTTCTGTTTCACAATAATGAACTTCTTTGATTTGTTGAATCATTCCTACCTCCTTATCCTCTATTTCCTGATTATTATTCAGGACAATTTCTTTGTCTTTCTCTTTCAGCAACTCACCCTGAGTATAGATTCTCTGCTTTTCCAACTCTCTTCTTTGAAGATCTAGCTTTCTATATAACTCAACGATCTCAATTGGGGTAGAACTTGGAAAATTTACACAACTTTCCATACCTTCACTTGTTGTTGACCAATCATTAGATGGCCCTTATTCCTCTACTTCAATATTCTGATGAATATTTCCATGAGACCCCTCTGTCTTCATTTCTTTCTGAGATCTTGCTATCTTAGCATTAATCTCAACAGATTTCAAATTCATCTCCTTCTCCTTAACAAACTCCAAATTGTGTTCATCATCCTGTGATGTATCTACAATCATACACAAATCATTAGTTTTAAAACCAGAAGAATTTTCAGTCTCATTTTCTTCCTCAAGTATCAATCTTCCACATGTACTTTTTGGTTTCTGGCAGATCCTATTTGCTGTGACTCAATTCCTTTGATTCTTTCTCTTTCCAAAAAAGAAATATGTTTCTGTTCAAGTTATCTAAACTCATTCATCAGCTTAGCATTCCATTTATTTTGCAATAGATTCCATCTAACCCATTTCTTCATTCTCCATCCATGTCTTCGACATTCATTCCCTATCTCTTGCAGCCATCCCCGTAGTACTTCCAGCTGTAATTTCATCACTGCAATATCTCTTTCTCGATCCTCATCACTTATCTTATATCTGCGGCATTCTTTAGAACCTATTCTCTGATCCTCCATGACCATCTTCCTCATGAACTCATTAATGCTCAATTGGTGATTTGCAACATAGCTTTTTCTTGTAGCAATACCCTTTTGCTACTCAATACCCTATCAAGCTTCCTCTCTGAGCTTGACATCTTCCCAGGTATTCTTTTGGTTCACTCTCTTGAACTTTTTGTTCCTTAGCTGTTGCACTCAGTCACCTTCCTTCTTTCTTCCAATCTATAATTGGATAGGTTCACTGCCATCATCATAAAAACCTTTGTCTTCATCTTGTCTGCAATCACAATCTTCAAACCAGATTAAAATTATCTCACCTTCAATATCTCTGTGTGATCTTTTTTTTCCATTCATCTGCACTATTTCTCTATGTGCTACAATTTATCAAATTAAAAATTTGATCTCTTTTTACTTTCTCCATCACACATACAAAAAAAAAACTTTAACCTTCAAAAGAGCTTTTCCAGCTCTGATACCAAAATGATGTAGCCTTAGCTAAAAAAACCCACATCTACACATATACAAAAACATGTCTCATTCATACCCATAATTGAACCATCTCATACTTAGAAATTTTTTCTCTTCATTAAGGTTTCATACCCTTTTAACAAATCCCAAATTAACCTTATAAGCAGAAGCTTTTCTCATTATCTGGAAATCGGATATTTCCTCCTTTTTACAACTATGGTTTAAACCCTGAGTACACCATCATATATTAATTGTGGGACCACACCCTTACCATTCCATTCTTTAAATGATTTTTATTTAATTAAATACAAACTCACGTCAATAATATATCTGCCCACACTTACCATTCACACTTAGGTTTAATCTTTACGGGCACCACAACATTCACTCTTTTACCATCGTAGATCTTCATTGCTCATATATCCAACAGCTAATGCTTCATCACCTCCAACTCAACACACCTTTTCCATCAATCACCACTTCCCTCATTCATTGGCTAACATGGAACCATTTCTTAAGGAAGAAAATGTTGCATTTTTTGAATCCATTGCTAGCACAAGCCATCACACCAAATGACCCAAAAAATGCAACCATACAATATGACTTCAAAGCCGCCTACAAACATTGATCCACAGTTTCCTTTACTATGTGAATTGGAATGACATTTTTTATACATCTCTACTTACCACAATACCGAACACTGGCCCATAACCGTGACCCCATAGGAACTGTGTTTAATATTTCATGCAATCTTGCAGGGAATTTGAAATCACACCCACCAAAAACACAGTAGCCAGACCATGCTTCTCACTGTGACTGTGTCTAAAAATATCTATGGTATTTTCATTTGGAAACCATGCCAACTTACCACTTACTAAACCACTTTCTAATTTGTCGATGTGTGACCCCTTCTGATCCATTGAATTATGATCTTACGAATAAACCCTGACCTTTTATTTCTGCAAATCATGTCCATTGACCTATACGATCTAATGGCTCCTATAAACTATTACTGCGCTCTTCTGTCTTGATCTTCTATGTGTAACTTTGACCGTTCCAATTAAGTTCTCCAGTTATTCAAACTGACATTTCACTGTTCAACCCTTCATATCTTTTGTCTCCTCTTCGACGATTTCGTTAGTTGATCAATGGATCCAATAACATCATATTCCCTCTCTTCTCATGAGAATTATTTCATGAATTTGAAACTTAATATGAATGTGTTAAAACCTTAGACTCCTCTACAATTCTTCTACGCAACTCTTTGACCCTGCTCTGTACGAACAAATCTTCACCAATTGTCTCAGCTTCATTTACATTTTCTGCTACACGCGGTTCTCGGCATTTCACTTTGTTTGAAAACGTGAGAATTTCCTTGCAACCAGGAGTAGGACAACGAGGCTTCTTTGTAACCCTATCATAATCGGTTGGATCACCATTTATACTTAGATGAGACTCCTATGTTATTTTTAGATCCTCGTTTGGAACAAGCCGAACTCCTTTTGCACACATAGGGCAGACCAGGATAGTGACATCGCGTTCATTTGCATTTGGGCAGTGATGTTGACTGTAGGTCTTGTGCTCCAAGCAAAAGACCTATTGCATCGTTCATAGTCAAATGGGAGGAAGTCCACGAGCCTACAGTCTTTGATGCAATTTTCCTTCAATTACATGAGCACTCCCCTTTTTCAACTATTCTCAGCCTTTGTTCCTCTTCTATGCAATATATTTTCATTTGTCTTCTAATCTGCAACACTATATTCTGTAAATTTACTCTATTTCACACAGAATCTATCAAACACAATCAATTCATGCCGCTCCCAAATCATAACAACATCACACAAACAATTTCATGAATTGATTTCTCAATATTTAACACTTGAAATATTTATATCTAAGTTCCTTCTCTGGCCTAATCTTCTGTATAAGTGGCCTTTCTCTTCTCTACCCGCAGGCTTACAAAACAAGTCCAGGTCTGTTTCTTCCTACCCTACTTACACATATGACTTGAGGCTTACAATTTATACCATTGTTTCTAAAACTAATTCTGGTCTCAAATCCTTAACTTGCTCAACAATTTCCTCAAAATCCTCTCAATCCTAAAATCTATCCTTTATCCCTAACGATCCTCTCTAATCCCCTAAAATCATGAAACTAATTCTAAATTAGTATTTATAATTAATTTACAAATATCTCATTTCTTATGGAATCTCAACTATCCTACTTCTCTCATGTTCTCCAATCATTCGGGAACATTTAAAATCCTCTCAAATATTAATTAATTCCTAAAATATCACTCAAAACATTAATGATTACATTATTGAACCCAAATTCCTTAAAAACACAAGACCCCTATGTCTAATAAAATACAATTAGCTTTTCAAGCCTAATGCTCCTGCATCAATATGCACACCCTGTTCATTAATGATGTACCTGAGATATTGAACCTAGGTCATACCAAAAGTTCATTTCTCCAAATTGGCACACAAATTGTGTTGCCATAGTGTTTGGAGGACCTATCTAACGCCGTAGAGGTGCTCTTCCCAACACTAATTGAAGATTAGGAAGTCATCCAAATATACCACCACAAATGAGTTGGTGGAGGGTCTGAAGATGTCATCCCTCAACCTCATGAAGGTTGCAAGGGCATTCATCAACCCAAAAGGCATGACCAGCCATTCGAAAAGGCCCTCGAATTTGAAGGAAGTATTCCACGCATCGTAAGGTTCGATTAGTACCTAGTGATAACCATACTTCAAGTCAATCTTGATGAAATATTTGGCCCCCTTGAGCTGGTCCAGAATGTCATCAATCCGCGGGATCAGATACCTATTCTAGACAGCGATCTTGTTCAACACCCGATAGTCAATACAGAGTTTCCAGGCCTTTTCCTTCTTTTGTACCAACACGATTGGGATCCCACAAGGTGATGAAATTGGCCTGATGTTCCCTTTTTGTGATAACTCCTGAATTTGCCTCTCGATTTCATCATTCTTCAGAACAGAGCATTAATAGATTGGTCCATTGGCTAGTGGTGTGCCAAGGGTCAAATCGATGGAGTGCTTGACATGACAGTGTAGAGGTACCCTTGTGGGTGAGGTGAATATGTCACTTTCCTCCTCCATTACCTTGTGCATATATTGCTGCCATGTGGAGGAGCCCTCTTTGGAGGCCATGGCCACAATCTTCTTCTTTCCCTGAGGGAGAATCATAAGGAAAACAAATTTCCTGGCATGGGAAATGATCTTACTACATTGCTTCATAGTTCTCAATGAGATGGTGGTAGGTGGTTCTACCTACGGTATCCTGTACAAATTATTTCCAAAAGTAATAACAGTAGTGTGAGGTCTAGACTCATAAACAACATGTCGCTTAGACAAGTATGGTTGGAATAATAATACATCAAAAAATTTAAGAGGATCAACATCGCATAGTAATTCATCTATGAAGGGCTTGATGTTGTAGGGGAGGCGACACTGTTGGGTGACGTGGTGATCTCGTCCTTGGTGAAGCCACCTGATGGTGTATGACTGGGGGTGTGTTGTGGTTGGTAAGCCAAAACACTTCACAAAATTTGATGAAATGAGGTTATTTTTTCTCTCATGGTCGACAATGAACTGTAGTAGAGAACCCTTCAACCACATTTGTGAGTGGAAGAGGTGCTGCCCCTCCTCTGGATCTTTAGGCTCATCCTTCTGGATCTTAGTGGTGGAAATGGTGGCAGTGGGATCTGCATCAATGATATGCTTTATTTTTTCATTTCCCCTATCATGTTCTAACTCAGAGTCAGAACATACATATGATTTATAACCCTTCATCTTAGCCACCCATGGCTTCTTGTCTCAACACTCACTCGTGTTGTGAGTGTGGCTATTATGGAACTCACACACTTTCTCGTGTTGTTATTTGTCTTCGTGGTGGTTTTCTTTGTTTTCATGTTCTATGGGTTGTCTTGAGTCACCTTGCCTTGGCCTTTCCCTTTTTTCTGTGGTTTGGGGGCGTCTTTCCCTTGGTTTAGATTCAAAGATACAAAGTTGTGCTTCTTATGTTTAAACTTCTTCTCGATCTTGATAACATATCGATAGGATACACCGAGCAAGGAGTTGTCTAGAAACTCTATTTTGTCCTAGATGTACTTATGTAAACAAATATGGTACTTGAGTACCAAATTTCGCTCAGAATCCTTGATACTCAACTTAGTGTGAAGGGCATGAAAATGATTTGTGAACTTGGTCACATCTTGGTCCCTTCCCTGCCTCAATGTGGTCCACTTTATGTATTTATCTTCATAACTACCAACAAAGTAATATTTTCCTTTATGGTGTCTCGGAAAGAATTCCAAGTGGGTGCCACTAAAAACAGTGAGGATTCCCTCTCATAATTTTTCTCACAGTACGTTTCCCACCAATCCTTGACATGGGGGGTGACTTTGAGAAGTGCAAAAGTAATATTTTCCCGATTGGAAAAGTCATGAAACAAAAAAATTCCTTCCAATGGATTTAACCATTTATCTACGGTGTCTTCATCTATCTAGCCTTCAAATATAGGAATGTCAAATTTAAATTGTACCTTAAAAGGAGTGGCGCCTCTAGAGTGGTTATCGGATGAATATGTGTCACATGTGGGTAGCCATCGAAGGATCTGGGTAAAGTTATCCATTATCGCGTTCCTCTGTTTCTCAAGGGCACCCTCGAGCAATATTTTGAAAGGATATCCTGCTCCCTTATCTTTATTTTATTCTTCCATGGGAGGTTGTCAGGGTTTGTGAGCCTGATATTGCAATGGTTCAACCTATTTGAGCCCTAATTCCTTGTACCCTGACTTCGGTTGGGGCATGCAATGTAAAACAGAGAAAGAGAAGATTTCTCTAATACCACTGATCCAAAATTATGTAAGAATGAAATAGAATATAGATATAAACATAAAAAAAAAGATGCAACATAACTAAAACTTCATTTCATTAATATCAAATAAATGAAACATGCTTACATATAGAATGGAAATAAACTAGCTTGGGCGATGGTAGCTTATCTCTGAGAAGGGATGTGGCAGCTACATCCCTCTAAATTGTGTTACAATGAGGCTTAAAGGCTTATTTATTATTGATAAATAATGGGAAACCCTGAACATCAAAAAACCTAACCCTAGGAGATGAATCACCATAACTGTGGGACCCATTGGGGTAAATTGGTACATTAACTTCTCGGGGTCGTAACTTTGGCATATGATCTCTGTTTGATGCTCACGATACATCATTAGAAATATCTATATGAGGAATTAAAATTTTAAATGAAATCATGATTTAAAGAGTTATTTTTCCCATTCTCAAAAAAAAAAACATCGTTTAGAACCTCAAAACAACTCCAGAAGTTCAGGAACTGAAAAACTGCCAAAAATAGTAAATTGTGCCACAATTAAAAAAACTGAAAAAATAAAAGAAAAAATGGTGGTTAGCTTTTGTTTTGAGCTAACTATATGTGATATGTTTATACATGATGATTTTATCAAATAACTAGTTTGAAATTTTGTGACACGAAGTGAACAAAATTGCAAGTGTACCTTATTGACAAGCTACCATTGAGGTATGATGTGAATTTATTTCAATTTACTTTGAATATAATGGGAATTATGTTATTGGTATAGGAAAGCATGAAAATTCTCGGATTGATGGTTGGAATTGACTGCAAGAAGTAGAAGCATCAGCAAAAGGAGTTGGAATATGTGTCAATATGTTGGTAAAGCACTTCAGGAGAAAATCCATTGTGGGACACTGGTACCCAATAGTGTCCATTGATTGACATTGGAATTCTATGATCGGTATGATGGTTTTTAGTAAGTTAGATGCCTTGTTTTTTTGAGCTTTCAATGTGAGGAATCCTTGCCAATGGATGGACTCCCCGGGATGGGGTGCCAATGAAACTTGGAAGGCGTGTGACTGCACGGTAAAGAGTGACCAAATTTCTTGAAGGAATGTGTAGTAGATATGAGAATTTTTGGGATGGATTTTTTTTTGTCATTAGCATTTCTAGATGGAATCAAATGAAAATTGGGAGTGATCCCTAGAACAACGAGTCGGTAGCTATTCACTGAGAGGAGAATTGGCTCAAGATTGTAGCACTAGATGCAACTTTGGCTTTGGCAGTGGATTCTGGGCTTCCTAGGAGGGAGGTGAATCTTGGTATTACTTTGAGGGTGGAGGTGTGGCTTCTTGATTCCCTTGTTGCTGATACATGCATCATATCCTTCTATTTTCTAGTTGAGAAAATGTGCATATATTTATATGTGTATATTATTAAAAATATTGTATCGAGCTAGATTTGTAAAGCTCTATAGACAGTATGGTTGTATATGTGGTTTTTATTGTAAATAGTGTAATGATTTGTGTTACAAAGCTCCAGTAAATGGTGTGTTTTTCATATTCTCAATAGTGGTCATTGTAAATATGGAAATGAGCTATGTTATAAATATCCATAGGGATTATGTTTTATTTTCATCGGTTTGTTGGTTTGTAGGTGTCATTGAACACTGAGGACAGTGTTCCCGAAAGGGGGAGGGTTATATAATAGCCCTGGTTAAAAATCCATGTAAAGATATAAGATCACGGTTTGTGGAACACATATTCCAAGTTGAATGGTGGGAAAAACATCCTAGCATTTGTTTATTTTGGTTCTTATAGCTAAAGGAAATAGGAAAAAGTAAAAGAAAAAGGCTTTGGAAAGGCATGCGACATTAATTGTCATTTTATTTATTTCAATAATGGAAAATAGGAGAAAAAGAAGGTGAAAGGTCACAGGTTGCATGCGAGGAGGAAAATGAAGGAAGGTAATGGTAAATGAAGAAAATAGAGGCCTCATTAATAAAAAGTCTTATGAGGAAAAGTTGTTCAGATTTTTCTTGTTTAACCTTTTGTCAGTGAATTTTTGGATGTCTCATTATTATCTCTCTCTTTCTCTCTCTATCTCTTGGACACCAATTTTTCTTGGAGCACTTTGGAATTTGAGAAAGAAAGGAAAACAAAGAAAGGAAGAGTAAGATCAAGCAAATATAACATGGTTCTTTATAGGTATTTATTTTGATATGTGATTTCCTTGCTATATATGGCATGCATGGTATTTCAGGTGGTCATTTTCTGTCTTGACATGGGTTTTTCCATGTGTGATAATGTTTTCATCCTAGCCTTTCCATTTCTAGATATCTTTGATGAGATGTGTTTCTCATACTTTGGTTGATGTATATTGCGGGAAGGATTCGAGGTTGAGTAAGGCAGATCCCTTAAATGAAAAAAAAATGGCCTAGTGGTTCCTAAGCCAGACTGTGGATCATGGTAAAGCCACTAGCCTATTAACCCATGAGTGAGACTGTGGGTTACGATAAAGCTAGATTGTGTGCCTTGATGGGCCTAGGAATTATTGCCAATGAATGTAGGATATAAGGTAATGCCCAGAGGTGGGTTTCTCTCCATTGGGCCTAATAGTCTAAGGATAGGATGTATGGTAAAGCTTGGAGAGTACTTCTCGATTTAGGGCCTAGTGATCCCCGATTCAGACTCTGGATTATGGTAATGCTTGAGAGACTAGGAGGCACTCAAATTCCTCACAGTGTAGGACGAGAACCCTGATATCATTCATTATTGTTTGGTTCATTTTGGTTGGTTATAAGTCCCACATTCATGCTAGGAATATGGCACGAGGGTGATTGGATGAAGAGAGATTTGGCTATGCCAACATATCTTTTGTTGGAACGTGGAAGTCCCATCTTCAGTTGGGTTTTACATTCAGTAATGAGGAAATCATTCGTTTGGTATTTGGTATGAAAATGTACTAGTTATTATGTGGATTCTATTGTTGTTGTATCTACTATATTTATGTTGTTATTATGTTGGTTATAAGCATGTATTTTGAGAGTGATGATGTATGGTTCTATCAATTTTTTTACTTGTAAATGAATGCACAATGTATTTATGGAAAAATAGACTATATTGGAGCTAATGATGTAAGGGAAAAATGATTCATTGAAATTCTGAGATAAATATGGGACCCTTATGCTTAAGTATGATGTTTACACCTATAGATTCAATGTTTGGGACATGTTTGTAAAAATGTCTCTCATGGCTAGGAGGGGTCCAGATGAGTTGTTGTTGATTTGATCACTTCTGTATAATTGTCTAGTTGTTATTTATCATCCTTATTTTCATGAAATTGTGGGCAGCGACCTGGGCTATGGTCTTGAAAAGGTGGCTCAAATCCGGGACTTGTAGGCATAGAACTCAGCATTCGGGGCCCTAGCTGCTCAAATGTAGTGTTATGCCTATGGCTATAGCCTCCCAGCCCCCAAAATGCAGTGAATTCCTATGACTATGGTTGCAAGGGGGTCAAAATGTGAGTGTGACCCAGGGGTAAGATGCCTGAATGGCTGGGTTACCTCATGGGGGTGTTGTGGTTGTTGTACAAGGTTTGTAAGTTGTGTTTTCCATCGGTTCTACTTCCTTAAGGTCACATAGGAGTTTGAATATCATTATAGTAGTCTGTCATCTTATGTTTACTTGGGTTGGCCAGTTATTTGGGTAGATGTGGGAAGGGGGTGTTACATTGAGAGTCAAATGGGCATGGGAAGATAGTTTGTGAGAGAAGGAAACTTAAGGGAAAGTAGACGAAAAAACTGGAGCCTAAACCTTTGCTAAATTATAAATAATGGATACAAAACCTGCAAATTTCATGTATGTTTTGAGGAATTGACTATCAAGAGAAAGAAGATGGCAAGGCTTTCTGGTTAAAACATGGGTAATTATTGTTTGCAACCAATCAATAAGGTTGGCCTGAGAACTTAGCACGAAAAAAACCCATATAATAATGTAAAATCCTGCCTTCAATCCCTTATATAGGGGTTGCTTAGGACAATGTGGTTGAAATATACATATTACTTTTATTGGTGTCACTGTCTGTGGTAGGTGACATGTGGTGCTACTTTACACATTCAAGCCACTATGCATGCATGATCTTATGAGGGTGTGGAGGTGATGAATGGCTGCCACATGGTAATCTCTGCAACCTGCTAGCTCAGTTATCATCGATGCAGCTTCATGGTGCAAAACCCATTGTGGTCATCCAATTCATTTATCTCTCCACCGTCAAATCGTGTCACCTAGCCTTTCTGTTGAGGCCTCTCATGAGGTCAGGGTGATGGCTAAGACATGTGGAGTGTGACGAATGGAAAGTATGAGGATGCGAATTCATTTATGGCAGGTGGCATGGACATAGATGGGAGGGACATAGAGGTTCATGTCGAGGATGTCTTGGTGTTGAGTGACAGGTGAAAAAGAGATATGACGTGGGCAAGGACAGATGGTGACACTTCATGCTGAGTGAGAGGTAGAAATATCAAGCTACAAGGTCATGTTCGAGGTCCATGCTACCAACATGTGGACCAATTTTCACAACCTCTAGGAACTATTGAGCACCCATCTTAATGGCATAGAAGGATATCGACCACTGGATGGGTCAGTGTCACTACTATTGGATCTGCAAGGTGCATGAATTTTGTTAATTCCCTTTCACCATCTAGCTCAACCTACTACATCCCACCACACCTACGCATGGGAACTTCTATCAGTGAAAAACTCCCAAGCTTGAGGCGTGAAATGGCGTGTGTGATAAAATAAATTTTCCCCCAATCATGGTAGCTATTGGTGCTCAAAAGCTAGATGGAGACCATGCTAAAGATGAAAAAGTAGTTTATTATGCTCATCCTTAGATCTTAACAAGAATTTTATTTCAACACCAACATGAGATTCATGGGGGACACTAAGACCCTATCGTCATTGATAACTTTATAGCTATAATTCCTTTTATACATTGCAATGTGGAGTCTATAACCCAAGAGCATAAACCATTTCTTCTCATGCATTATTGCAAAGAAATATTGGAGTTCAAAACATTGAGGCATGAAGAAACCACCTTTATATTTTTCCTCTTTCTTCATTTTCTTTAGGTGAAGAACTTCTTCAAGAACTTGGCACTTATATCACTCCCAAGTGGATATCCATCTAGTGTCTCAAAAAGATAAGTATTGTTATCAAGGAATTCTTGCACTTAAAAAAGGCCATTTGACAAATGATCAAAGTTTCTATGTTTTCCTTTATCAGCTCTAAGTGACTCCCATTTCAGTACAAGATCACGATCCTGCAAGTCTCATTCCTTCACCTTCTTATCAAATGCAACCTTCACACTTTGTTGGTGGGATTCATATTTAGCTAAGGATTCTTCTCTTTATTGCTAAACCTATATCATCTAATATATTCTTCTTTTCATGAAACTGATACCTGGTGTCTCGTCTTGTAACAATTTGAACACTGGCATCCTGAGGTTCATTGAAAATACTGCATTCATTCCATACACTAGCTGGTACAGAGATGTGCCAATAACTCTCTTGGTGTCAATTTTGTCTACCTATATGACATATTTGAGCTTTGCATCCTAATTCATCATGTTCTTATTCAACATTCTCTTGATAATATTTGCTAGATATTTGTTGGTTGACTCTGCTTGTTAATTTCCCTACGGGTAAGAAGGTCTAGATCCAAAAAAATATATGTTGTAATATTTATAAAACCTCACCATATTATAGGACTTGAAGGCTTGTGCATTTTCGGTGACAATCTTCTTGGGACACCCAAATATTGAAAGGATATTTTCCTCCAATAAAACTATAACCACATTCTCATCAACTTTTCAAGTTGGGATGAATTCCACTGACTTGGTGAAGTAATAAATGGCTGTGAGAATATATTTGTGTTTTCCACTCAAGCTTGGGTGTATTTCTCTGATGAAATTCAAGGCCGACTATTAGAAAGGATCCTTGATCTTGTTTGGCTTCAGAAGCTTTGCTATCCATTTTCTTAGTCAACTATCACTATCAGGGTGAACACGTATTTCCTTTACTGCTATATATGGTACATATGCTATTACCCCAGAGTATAACACATATTATTAAAATTCCTTGAAATTCTTCACCATAGTGTATGCTTTCTTCTCAAAGGTAATGTATTTAATTTCAAATTATCTCAAGGCACGACTAAAGAATGCTATGGGTTGTTGAACCCTTCTTCATTCTTTTGCAATAAATTCATTTCTATGGTATGTTGAAATGCAAAAGAGAAAACATGAAACTCTTTAGTAAAATTAAGACTCACTATAACTGTGGCTTCCATAATGGATTTATTGATCTGCTCGAATGATTATTATGCTTCTAGATTCCACCTGAATTGAATTTGTTTCTTGAGCATGATTGTATTGTACTTCAAGACCTCCATAAAAAATAAATCCAGGAAAAACATTTATTTTACCCAATAAAGACTAAACTTCTTTATTATTCTAAGGTAGACCAATGTTCAAAATAAATTCTACCCACTCTGGGTTTATCTTGAGACATTATTTTGAGGCAATATGTCCAAACAACTTTCCTTCTTGCAATGCAAAGAATTAATTCTTGGGATTCACTGAAAGGCCAAATTTTCTATGCTTGATCAAATTTTTTCTCAAATGCTCCAAATGATATTGCTTCGATTTCGAGAAAAAATCATGTCATCTAGGTAGATAGCTATGAAATTATCTCTCTCACCCACAAAATTGATGTCCATGGCCCTTTGAAAGGTAGCTCCCACATTCATCAACCCAAAAGGGGTCTTATCATACAAAAAAGTACCTCATGACATTGTGAATGTAGTCTTATCTTTGTCATCTGAGTGTATTGATATCTGGTTGTAACCTGAGAAGCCATCCATCATAGATATTATAGATACTCCTATAACTTTTTGCAAAAAGTTTTCCATCTTAAGAAGAGGATAATTGTCTTTCAACGAACAACAGTTTAGGTTCCTAAAATCCACATAAAGCTTGATATTTCCATTCCTTTTTTGGACTGGTACCAAATTGGCCACCCACTAAGAATATTTCATGGAAACTTTTTTGTAAAATGATTCACCCCAATTTTATAGTACACCATTATTTTACCTTTAAAATCACCAAAATATTACATCAACTAATATAAAATCATTGGAAATCTAAATATTTATACCAAAAGATCACGAAAAAATATACAATTTTCATATTAGGGACTAGTAATATTAACCAAGGTTTCTAAAATTTAAGATAAGCTTCCATCCTTAAAATTTTCCCTGGAATATTTTAGTGGAACTATGATATTTCCATCCAACAATTTTCTGAACTCATTGTTACACAAAATTTTGTCACTATCCCTGCAATCCCCATCTCACCCATTGGAGGGTTGTTTCTATGACCAATAAGCAGTGTCACGCCTTGCAAAAAAGCATCACTGCATTCCTTTGCATGAGAGTAACATTCCTATTGTTGACAATTCCCTGAGCAGGATTGTAAAAACCCTTGTTTTTGCCTTGGTGCAAGTAGCTAGTTACAATCCCCTGCCGAGTTGGAAAATGAACACTGAGCCTGTGCTAGTTGCCGCTCTATCCTAGTTAAGCGCCTGCGCTAAGTTGTTTATGGAATTAAAAAAAAAAAATAGAGGTGGAGGTTCTATTCCAACCACCTCTAGGATGAGTCATTGGGACTGGTTGAACTGAAACAACCACAAACTCCCTCCTTTAGTTAGTAGTTTCCACCTCCCTTGGAACTCTCCTAAAGGATAAGACTCCCTCCCACCTTTGTAGGGATCCCAACCTCCTCCTTTTCCTCTATAAAATAAGATATCTCTCTTAGTACCAGCTAGATGAACTTGGAGAATTGATACTATAGTTGAATGACTAGAGAAGATAGATAGAAGGAAATATGTTGAGGAGAGCTTGAGTCTATGTCGTCACCCTGTCTGAAATCCCTGATGAACATCTGAGACGCACTTCACCTGAACCCCGCTGGAGGAGACTGTGACGTCAAAGAATCAGTTGTAACTCTTCCTTCTATTCATTTATATACATGACTACTGTTTGGTTCCACTATTGTGTTATGATGTTTGTGTAATACGATATGTTTAACCCTCTTTGACTGATTAATAGTTATGAGTGAAACTATGACTTTGTATGTTGTTATTGTTTCTTGTTCTATGTGTAGGTATCTGGGTGTAATAATGAATGGATTGTGATTTTCCAAGGCAGGAGCGAGAGGCTACTACTCTTTCCACATCAACGACAACATTGGATTCTGGGTAGGTCGATCTACCATGTCTCTTGTTCATTCATTAACTAGGAAGCAACACTTTAGCGCATCCCTTTGTTTCTAGACCCACCCTAGGGCTAGAGGGATTGTCTCTGTCCACAGAGAGGATTTACCTACATAAAAAATTGGCGACTCGACTGGATTTTTTAGCATGTTTTATCCCCCTAGCATAAGGCATAACCAACCCCCATGAGGTTTGATCCAAGGTCACTTTACTAACGAGACCCATCCTCAACCGCTTGTGTTAAATAGCGAGGCGAATCCCTCGTGATTTTGACCCTTAAGGCAAGGGCGGCGAGGAAGATGAGATAGTGCATAATATGGAGGGAATCACTCGAGGAGTCCTAGACTATGCATGATTTGACGATGTTCCACATGCCTACCAGAGACATACTGTAGGGGTGCCCTGCCAAATTCACCGCTTGCTAAGATGGCTTGTAAGGGCACTGGGCAGTGACATGTTATCATGAGCACCATGCTGATTAGACACCTAGGTTTTATGTTAGAATGCGCACAGATAAAAAAAAATCATAATAGTCACGACACTTAAAAAATGAGTCTCACCAAAATCTTCATCCCAATCCTCTCCCTCTGGGAGTGGGAGATCTGGATCTTCAGTGAAATCTCTACCAGAGTAGGGCCAGTCCTCCATGACAATCAGTTGTCGGGAGAACTAAAAAAAGAGTTCCGGTCTCTAGGACACCTGTTGACTGCCCCATACCCTTGGCATCAGAGCTGCCCATCAGGCCATTCGTGGTTATCTCACTGGTGGTGTCGGGACTATGACCTTCTGTCACTAGAAAATGGGTAATCATCCCAAGAAGAACGATACCAGAATAGATCCATAACCAAATTGTTTCAATTTGGTCTTCTTGGATTTTGATAGTTGGTGTTTCATGTTTATTGTCACAGCCTCTACCCAGTTGTAGATGGTTGGTACCAAGCAGTCTACAGCAAGGAGAAACTATGTATTTGTTGCTTCGTGCGGTGCTTGTGATCTCGCTGCTCGTGTGATGGTATGTAGAACTACTCTAAGTGTCAAGTCTGGGATAGTTTGGATATCAACTTTCCCATTGCCTGATCCTTTCCATGCCCTTGGAAATACCCTGTCTATCACCATGGTCATGTTTTCCATGCAAGGCCGAGTACTAGTTAGGATTGGTGCTACTCCCCTCCACAATAATCCTATGATTAAATAGACGTCAAAGATTTCAATCTCAAGTTATTTATCACGAAGGATGAACTTCTCTTGAGTTTCATCCCATATACTGATCAGATACTATAATTACTCTAGTTGGGCTCGGAGACATGGCGTTAGAAAGAATTTTTTTAGACCACAATTTCTGAGAGCTTCCATGACTCTCTAATTGTCCATGGCCAGCTCATCTTCTTCGCTATGTTCTTGTTCTTTCCATTCTATGACCATTTTGCCTCTTTCTACCTGCAAACACATTCATATGAGTGGTATTAGCCATTTTTCAACCTTAAATTTGTGAATAATTGGGGTATTTGAGTAAAATTTTACATAAAAATGGTTTGCGTTGTTGGCGTGCCTTAGTGTAGAAAATTGGGCGGTTGGCGCGACTGCGTGCCTGAAACCTGCGTCGACCGCTGTGCCCTAGTATTTACATTTCTTCCCCCAGAATTCAAAATTGGAGATTGTAGATAGTAAGAAATGACTTAAAATGACAAGAGGGATCTTGGCTCTTACCTGAAACTGACGGATTTGAGATTGGTCTGCTAGATTGACCACTATTGTCACTGCAAGATTGCATAGTGAAATGGGTTACTATTGCTCCACAAGAGGTAAAAAGTGAAAAGTAATTATTTTTTCCATTTTTGGTATTTTATAACTTTTTCACAACCCTGATTAGGTTTTAAGTCTTATTTTCCGATTATTTTATTATATTATTTTCTAGAAATGGGTTTTACACGTGTCTCTTGTGCAGAAACAGGTTTTTATGTGTGACAGTGATGAAGTAACAAGTTAAATTTTATACTTTTTTGAACTCGGTAAAAACACAAAAAAGTCACTACTGGAGTCATCTTTCAGCTCTTTTTTGACTCTCTAAAATTGAAAAGATTGCCGATATTCTTGTCATTTTGAACTCGTTAAATGTCTACGAAAAAATATACACCCATTATACATTTAACCATTTTTTGGGCTGGGATCGCTTATTTACAAAAAAGGAATACCTTAGACTATTGCAACTAAGAGGTTATTTTAGATATTTTTTTCTACCTTTTCAGATCTGTGAGACTACCTACGAAAAGGGATTGATAGAGTTTTCTTTTCTACCTTCTTTTCAAACTCTCTAAACATGAAAAGATGTCAAGTTATCCCTTTGTCAGACTCGTTAAAACCTGATGACATTGAATTTCGTCGCCATGACATTACTCGAGTTCCTCCTTCTTAGGGCTCGTAAAATGTACTAGGTTGGATTTATCCGAAGGAAAAACTTATAAAACAAGCATATGCTATCCCCTTCAAGCTTGTTTAAAAAAAATAATTGGGGTACCCGCTAAAAATGGTGGGTGAAAATGGAACCAAGTTTTATTTATGTTGGAAGTATGCCGCTCTTCAACATGGCACTTGTCTGCATTTGTGTTAGGTTGGGGAAATCTCATTTCACCATTTTTTATCTTGCCTCCATGGGTTTGGATAATCTCTTTTGACCTCTCATCTAATCTTTTCCATGTCATTATGACCTCAGATCCTTTGATGTCAAATACTGCCAAATCCAGTGTCGTGCTGCTGATATGTTCAAGAGAAGTTTGCCTCTCCAGTTTTCAACCTCCCTCTGATTCTCTGTTGGTCATGATTCATCATTATCATGTTCCTCTGTCTCGTATCGACGATGTGGGAAACATTATGGCCCACCTTTGATTAGGTCACTTCCTGTAGACTTCAACTCATTATCTAGGAATTTGATCGAGAGACTATTCTGGTACCTTGGAGCCAACATGCCTTAATGACAGGTTTTTTGCATTCAAGGCAAGGTCCACATAATTAGCCTTCGATCGAGTGATTCTATGAATGTTTGACGCCATATCATTTTTCACATCCCATGGATTGTACCAGTTGTACCTTGAGAGACATTTTCATTATTGGTGGTTTCTCTCGTACTTGTTAACAACTTTCATCATTGGCTGGTAATCAAGTAATTTTCTTGCATGTTCGACTTCAGCTCATATATTCACATGCTTGAATTTTTACTTGTTCATGTCGAGATGGAGTACAAGACCCTGGATTTTGTCTGATAAAGTCCAGGCTATGGAATTTGGTGGATTATTATGGCTTATTACATGACTCTTTTGATTGGATGGCTACGACCATACCTGAGTCTATTTGTTGATCCTTACTACTGGATGGCTACGTCCATACCTCGGATCTCAGTTTTTATATATACTCTATCATGGATGGCTACGCCCATGCCACATGTACATGTATCATAGATATCATTTTTATTTGTAATTTTAGGTTTTCCAATATTAGTGTTTGGTTCAAACGCATTCTCATAAAGCATTTCGCCCCTCCCTCTCCCTCAGACCTCATACTTTAGGGGGAATCTGTTACAAAACATTTTTTCATTGTCCCTAAAATCCCCATCTCACCCATTGGAGGGTCATTTCTGTGACCTATAAGCAGTGTCATGCCTTGCAAAAACCATCACTGCATTCCTTTGCATGAGAGTAACATTCCTCTTGTTGAAAATTCCCTGAGAAGGACTGTAAAAACCCTTGTTTCTGCGTTGGCGCGAGTAGCCAGTTACACTCTCGCACCGAGCTGAAAAATTAACACTAAGCCCATGCCAGTTGGTGCTCTGTCCTAGTTAAGCACCCGCGCCAAGCTGTTTATGGAATGTTTTTTAAAAATAGAGGTAGAGGTTTTATTCCAACCACCTCGAGGATGAGTCATTGGGAGTGGTTGAACTGAAACAACCATAGAATCCCTCCTTCAGTTAGTAGTTTCCACCTCCCTTGGAACTCTCCTAAAGGATAGGATTCCCTCCCACCTTTTTAGGGATCCCAACCTCATCCTTTTCCTCTATAAATGAAGCCATATCTCTTAGTACCAACTAGCTGAACTTGGAGAACTGATACTATAGCTGAATGACTATAGAAGATAGATAGAAGGAATTACATTGACGAGAGATTGAGTCTATGTCATCACCCCATTCAAAATCCCTGACGAGCATCTGAGACGCGCTTCGCCTGAACCCTACTGGAGGAGACTACGATGTCAAAGCATCATTTGTAACTCTTCCTTCTATTCATTTATATACATGACTATTTTTTGGTTCCACTATTGTGTTATGATTTTTATGTGATACGATATGTTTAACCCTCTTTGATTGGTTAATAGTTATGAGTGAAACTATGATGTCATATGTTGTTCTTGTTTCTTGTTCTATGTGCAGGTATCCGAGCATAATAGTGAACAGATTGTGATTTTCCAAGGCAGGAGTGAGAGGCTACTACTCTTTCCACAACAAAGACAGCGTTGTATTTAGGGTAGGTCGATCTACCATGTATATTGTTCATTCATTAACTAGGAATCAACACTTCAGCATGTCCCTTTGTTTCTAGACCCACCCTAGGGCTAGAGGGATTGTCTTTGTCCACAGAGAGGATTTACCTATGTAACACTCATTTTCTATCATTGGCAATAGGATGGGATTAAATCTCCCACGTTTATAAAAAAAATGCTTAGTATTTTTATTCAATGGCCACATTCTATGTTAAATAATGTAACTATAATAGATTTTCAAAGCTTCATAACTCCATGCAAGAAAAATATTTAAATTGATGAAATAACTCAACATACATATTTTTATAGTCGGGTTTCAAGGACTTAGCAAGTTTTATCTTTTGAGGATTTTCATCTATGTCGAGGTTATGTTCTTCAAAATTATCATCCACTAGATTAAAGACCAACCTAGTTGGTATATCATTCTAATAAAATATTTTTTCAAGAGGAAGCAAGCACTTGGAGATTAAGTTATTCTTGAGTTGGATTACTTTGTGACCTTCGACTTGATTAAGGAATTTTTAATTGTCGTCTTGGTTAGAGTTTCTTCTTTGATCATCCTCAGGTAGTTCTTCATTCGATTCTATATTTATTTTTGAAAACTCATACATGAGTTATAGGAACCTATTTAACTGTTGATCATATTCAAAGTCCTTCCAAAGTTTAAAATTGTCTAGAAATATGGGCGATAATTAATTTCCAACTCATGCTTCAAATTTATCTTAGGAGGACATCAAAAAGTAATGGATTTGACTGTTGAGGCATCTACGAGTTGATTATCTTTCCTACACATAGTTATAATGTTAAGAAAATCAAAATAATTCTCAATAATATCCCGTACAACATTTTGATATGATCTCATACGTGGGTTCTTAGTGGTATGGAAGTTCCTTACTTGTAGGACTACTAGTTCTGAATCCCCAAAAACTGTGATATTTTGCACTCTCATCTTACAAGTTGTCTTTAATCCCATATATAATTCTTCATATTCAACAACATTTTTAGTGGTAACAAATTCTATTTTATATGAAAGGAAGATGTTCTGCCCTATTGGTGCTATCAAAATCACTCTGACTCCCATTCCTTATTGAGACCATGCTCCATTGAAGAAAAATTTCCAAACATAGTCAAGTTTGTGTACATAATTTTGTTTGGTAGGAGTTGTCATTGTCTTGTTAGCATATTCATGAATAATTGATAGACTATAGAATCCCATTGATTCTTATGTGAGATAAAATAATATGTTCTTGGAATTCTTAGCATCACTAATAATGTTAAAGGAGCTTAACCTCTCTATAGAGCCTACCTTCTTGTCCCCTAAAAAATAATATGGTGGCATATGCTACATCTATTTGAAGAGTTCCTCCAAATTTCCAAGCCCATGAACTGGAAATGAGCATACTATAAGAATTTGGGATTCCCGCTAGCACTATATCCTTTGGGATTTAGAATTGATACATTTTATAACCTTATTTTCTTATCTTTAAATTATTTTTCCAAGATTTTTGTGTGTATCGTATAATAATTCATGTGATATAGATATAGAAAAAGGGTCAATAGATTTTCTTTGCTTTATCTCTTTTATGAATCGACTTAGATCAAAAAATAAATTGTTTACTCATGGTCTGAATTGTTATTTTAAAATGAATATTTAATATCAGATGTGGTTCCCTAGAATAGTAAAGTAGAAGTAGAATATGTAGATCTCTTCAAATTAATTATAGTCAACCGAATGAGATCAACTTCTATCCTGGAGAAAATCAATTGAAGGATAGATCCCTACTCAACTCTTCTATGAAACAATGTAGATTTTAATTGTTTGAATTAAGCATCCCCAAACTCCTTATATACTCAGGATCACTTTATACTTGAACTAGAATCATTTTATATTATAAAGATCGACTGAACCTCAGTAGTTTAGGTTGAAGAATTTGAATTGAAGCTACAAATAATTTGATTTATATTGTAATCTTTAGAGACATTTCCTGTGACTTTCTTGGTATGATTTAGTGAAGACTTCCATTGTTCAATTTAACATATCTCACTGAGTTAACTACAAGGCAGTAAATTCAAGAGATTTTGGGCATGGTCCTAGAATCACTATTGCCCTTTTCTATATTAATAAGTTTGTATTTTACTTTCAGTTTCTGTTATTTAATTATTTGGATGTTCTCTAGATATATTCGTTGTTAATTATATTTATTGTTAACGTGTGTTCTATAGTAGTTACCATTGATATCATAGATTTATATTTATTTCCATTGATTTCCTGGAATGTTATTCCCTTTTCTTATTCCTCTTGGTTAAAGTAGCTTTATTAATTCTCAGGATTTGATATTCTGTAGAATTTATTTTTAGATATAGTGTTATTCCCTTCCTGTAGATATTGTTCCCTAGTAAACAAATTTATAAATTGATTGGATTTATTTATTTATTTAGTAGGAGATTTAATGATTTTGATTTCCTTAGTAGTTTTTTCCATTTAGACTTGAAATATAGGAGTTGAGAGTGAGTTATTTCTTTTAGCAAGTGTGAGTTGTTCCTTTCCTTCATATGCCTTTTATTTTTATTAGATTAACACAATTCAAAAGACATTAGAATTATTTCTTGCAAAAAATGTGTAGACAAACTTGAAATAAACAGATGAAACCCTCAGTTGATAAGTAATGCCTAGGTGATTAGTTGTTTTCATTAAGAAATTAATTCCTCCAATATTTTGGTGTCATTGTCGAGGAGGTTGTCAAAGAAGTGCTAAGTTGTGTCCCTGAAGGGTTGGGTACTAAAGAAAAAAGGTAAGAACCTACATGCACACTAAGTGAAAAGCTTGTGCCAATGCCTACCCTCACCTAATACATTTATATTGATTTGTGTGTATGACTAGAAATAATATTAGGATTAGGATCCCAATAGATATAGATTAAAATCTACCCCAAAAACCACCAAAACCCAAGGTCAAATTTTCCTTGGAAGAAAAACCTTTATAGTAGAAATAATTCGCCAATCTAAGTCTCAAGCGTTAGTAGGCACCCAAACAAAACATGGGGAGGATTATAATTTTTCCCCTTGTGTAGCAGGATCATTTGCTATGGTTGACACTCAGAGTCATGATAAAATAGTAGGATCTGAGCCAACATTTCAAGTTACATTTGTTGGGAACCTCAGTCCTTCTAGTAAAAGTGAGGGGAAGTCTTGCAATTTAAAATAGGGGGAAGGTGAAACAAGTGAGCCATACCCATAACTTTCAGAGCGATAATTTCATGATACTCCTATTGTGAGGAGAAAACCTGAAGTTCCTGATCTAAATAGTGTTGTGAGACCTGGTTAAGGTCCAGAACTGAGCCAACATATTAATTTCCAGATAATACCTCATCGTCACGATATTCCTGAAGATTATTGGGATATTTTTAACCAATTGGAAAACACAGTAACATGAACCCAAAATACAACCATAGAGTATCCTATTTTTGATCCAGATGAATTCCATCCCATTGCAACATCTTCCAAATTTCCATGGAATGGCTTCTAAGAATCCTGATGAATTTCTATTTGATTTTGATGTTCTATGCCAAGGTTATGACTATAATACTGATCCCTAGAAAGTAAAATTGTTTCCTTCTACCTTAAAAGAAGTAGCATTACACTGGTTCATGGGACTAGGAGGCAATACTATAAATTCATGGGATCAAATGAAAGAAACCTTTCTCACTAAATATTAGGACTATTGTCACTCTAGAGATTTAAAGGAGGAAATATTTGAAATGATGTCAAAATAATATGAGACTCTAGAAGAATATGTTGAAAGGTTTCAATATAATCTGCAAAGATCACCATATGATACCCTACCCAAAGATGTATTGAAACTACTTTGATTAGGGGTATGAAAGATGAATGGATAGAAAAACATAATCTAATGGGGTAGTGTGATATTTCTAAATAAGAATATGATGATATTATAAAATTATGTATCAGGTGCTCATGAGGAAGTACATGAACCAAACCCCGAATTCATGATCCTCTCAGCTGATCTAGAAAAACTGTCGATGGGGGAGTTACATGGGAATAAATTGGTAATATTTTAGAAAATTTTAAAACTGACATTTTGAGTAAATTTACCACATAGTTGGATGTGTTATAGGTGAAGCAAAAACAAGCTAACGTGAATTAGGACCAATCTATTTTCTATCCTTGTTGTTTGAAGAAGCATAATTGCAAAGAATGTTTATCAGACATAATTGAAATATGTGTTATCTGTGCTAAGGATCACTGAACTGAATGATGTCTCTCACTCCCTAGATTAAAGGTTGTATTCAAGGAAGCTGAGGAAGACACATAGCCACCCTATCTCACGAAAAAATGATGAAAATGGTAGAACCACCCTCCAGCTATGATATGGATGCTTCTCTATTTTATTCTTGACAATATGCTCAGCCACAGATTCCTGGATCAACATGGTAGGGTCAAAAATATGTTAATAGCACCTGGAAATCTCAACAATATTCAACACCACCATGGATAAATCAACCATTCGCTAGAACCTTATGGCCAAGCCAATAATATCCTATTTAGTCATGGAAAAATCCATTAAAAAAATCATATCCCTCACAATGGGAACACTCATCTACTCAAGGACCAATTTGGTCTCAAAATTGGAAGCATCTTGTGAGACCAATTAATCAACTATCTGGTACACTACCCCAATCACAACTGCCATTACAAGCTCCACTTCAGCCACCCCAAATGGTTCCAACTCCTTTACGTCCTCAATTACCTGCTCAACGAATCCTAATCTAAATAGCATACCTGTAAAATATTTCGATATTTTTGAAAACTCAGATCGTGGCTCTACCTCCTTTAAATTTAATGAGCTACAAATGAATTATAAATGAACTATTTTTCCAAAAGAATGTATAGAAAACCAAGAGCATGAAAATGATGAAAATCCTGTTGAGGAGAAGCCCCTACCGGAACATCCTTCTTCCACTGTAGTTGTCACTGAACATAAGCATCTAATAGGGAAGGCAAATGATAAGATTCTGCCAAAACTACAAACTCCGCTCCTCCATTCTCAGAGAGAATTACCGTGATCAAAACATCTGTTGATTCTGATTTTGATCTCATATGGGAATTAAAAAACTTATGTACTAAAATTCCTCTTCTCTAGGCTATTATGGGTGTCTCGTTTTATGCTAAAACAATTAGAGAAATTTGTGTTAAGAATCCTGGGAGGAAACCAAAATACCCTCCTACATTCCATGTTGTTGGGACATTTTATAATATCATCTTGGGGAAAAAGATACCTATTAAATATGATGACCTCAGAAATCCAATAGTTACTATTCAAATTCAGGTTCATAGTTTTCCAAACACCATAGTGGGGAGCCGTAATAAATATTTTGATTCTAGAAAATTGTGGAATACTTGGAATCACTATATTTAAACCAAACTCTATTATGATGGAATTGGCTAATAGATCGGTACTAAAACCATATGGCAGTTTGGATGATATTATCATTTCAGTAGATTCCTGGGAATACCTAGTAGACTTTATGGTTCTTAATCCTAGAAATAGGTTGGATGGGAATCCTTTAATATTAGGTAGGCCATGGGTGGAAACTGCATATGCATATATAGGATTCCATACAGGGAATATGATGATTACAAAAGGGACTTCCATTAAAAATATTATTCTATACCTACATGCAAGATCCAACCTATCAGTCGATAATCACCAACCGATTCCCCCCAAATATTAGGAAGGAAATTTGTGTTCTCCTCTTACTTTATATGAAGCTCTTATTTTTAAAATACAAAATGAGGATGATGTAATTAATGGTTTTATTAACAAACCTTCTAATATTTGGAATCCAATATATCAAATGTTAAAATCTATGCTTGACAATGAGGTCCAGGAAGACCCAATAGAGGTTATGAATAATGAACATATACCCACAACTACAGTTCGTAATAGTGTTCCCATTGACATTGAGCCTGGTAAGAATATAAACATTAATGTTAATATGGATGACATACAACGTCACAAATTGAGTCAAATCCTCCAGAAATATAAACATGATTTTTCTTGGCAATATTTTGATATGAGAGGCATCGATCCCCAACTATGTACACATCACATTTATATAGAAAAATATGCCTGTGCCATTCATCAACCTCAAAGAATATTGAATCCACACCTTAGGGTTATAGTAAAATAGGGATTGCAGAAACTCCTTAATGTTAATTTCATATATCCTATTTCAGACAGCCAATGGGTTTCACCGCTGGTTTTAGTCCCTAAGAAAAATGGTAAATGGATAATTTTTGTGGATTACAGATAATTTAATAAATATAGAAAAAATATCATGTTCCTCTTCCATTTATAGATCAAGTCCTTGAAACTCTTGCAGGAATTTTTTTTTTCTTTCCTGGATGGTTTTAGTGGATACAATCAAATCTATATTTCCCTTGAATATCAGGAAAAAACCACACTCACCTGTCCTTGCAGAACGTTTGCATACATGGATTTACCATTTGGGCTATGGAATGCACAAACCACTTTTCAAAGGGAAATCTTGATTATTTTTTATGAATTAATCAGTGAAGGGATTGAACTATACATGGATGATTTCACTCCTTATGGTAGTGAGTTTTACCAAGATTTTCATAATTTAGAAACCATTCTTAAATGGTGCATAACTAACATATTATTCCTTAGTAATGAAAAGTTCCATATGATGATGAAAAAATCCGTAGTTCTGAGGAATTACATCTCTATTGCATGCATTGAACTACACCCAATAAATATTGAGTTAATTATCACGCTTCATACTCCTCGTACAACAAATGAGGTGCATAGTTTCGTTGGCTATGGTGGTTATTATCATCATTTATAGATTTTTTTTCAAAAATAACAACAAGATTTTATGTATTGCGAGTAAATGTGGAATTTGAGTGGAATGATAGGTGTGATGTTGTTTTTGCAGATCTAAAAAACGTTGGTCTCAACAACCCCCATGTTACGTGGCCCAAATTGGAATTTTTCATTCCACATTTCAAATACAACAATAGGGGTTGTACTTGGACATGAAGAAGATAAAAAGCCTTATGGAATTTATTATATCAATAAGAATCTTACACCGATAGAGCTAAATTATACAGTCACACAAAAAAAATTCTTAGCTGTTGTTTATTCTATTAATAAATTTTGTCACTATATAACATGATACCCAATATTTTAATATATTGATCATTCCACCATTAGGTATTTAGCAAATAAACCTGTTAGTAATGGTCGAAAAACTTACTAGTTTTTGTTATTACAAGAATTTGATATCACCATAAAATATCGACTGAGGAAGGAAAATTGTGTTGTGGATTTTCTGTCTAGAATTATGTTAGCAACTGACTCTTCACCTACAGAGGACCAATTTCTAGATAACATATTTTATTTATGATAATAAAAAACCCTTGGTACACTGATGTCACCAATTACCTGGTAGCTGGGAAATTTCCAGTACATTTACGATCCCAAGAAAAGAAGCTAATTGTTCAAAGAAAGTGTGTGGTTCTCCTAGATCAAATGGTACCTTTTTCATACAGGACTTGATCTTCAAATCCATAGATGCATCACGAAAGACAAAATTTACAATATTCTAAAATATTCTCATGATGAACCCTGTGGTGGGAATTTCGTTGATTGGAGAACTCGACATAAAATTTTACTGATGGGTTATTATTGGACAAAATTATTTAAATATTATAAGAAATATGTCTACAACTATGTTAATTTTCAGAGGTTGTGTTGCCCCATTCAGGTCGATGAAATGCCCCTGCATCTGTAAATTGTACTTAAACCTTTCGAAAGATGGGCATTGGATTTCGTGGGCCCCTTCAACCCACTGTCAAATCAGAAAGTATATATTTTGGTTGGCACATAATGTGAAACTAAATTGGTGGAGGTTGTATATCTCTCAAAGTCTACATAAGAGGCAGCTATTAATTTTCTATTTGACCTATTTGTGCATTAAGGATTTCGTAAAGAGATCATGATGGATGGGGGATCACAATTCACTGCTCACAAAATTTTTTCTACCTTGCAAAAATATCACATTAAACACATAATTAACAAGTGGAAAATGCAAATAAAGTTCTAGAGAGAATATTGACTAAGCTAGTATATGTAAACCACCGAAATTGGGTTTCCAAACTCCCTCAAGCCTTATGGGCCTATCGAACAACTTGACACAACACTATTGGCTATTCACCATATCATCTTGTTTTTGATAAGGAGCCCATTTTTCCAATAGAATTCAAAATCAAGAATATAAAAAACACCAAGGAATTTAGGTTATACTTCACATAAGAAAAAAAAATGATTGCAAAAGCTTAATGAGCTGGATGAAATGCACATATTGGCCTTACAATGCACAAGTTTTATTTAACAGAAGAGGGCTAAATGGCATGATTGATTGATTAAGAGAAAAAAAATTCTATAAAGGAGATTGGGAACTATTATATGACTCCATATTCCAATATTTCCCATGGAAACTCCAAACAAGATGGTTGGGACCATATGAGGTCACTAAAGTTTATGACAATGGAATGGTGAGTCTTACTACAATCGATGGTTCTAGAATCTCTTTTCATGCCAATGGACACCGACTTTGTTTGTATCACCAGCCACTCACATGGGAGTATTTTATTCATGAGGTAAGTAAAGATTCTAATTTGCAGGTTATACCTGACCGGGGAGGTAACCCCATAGCTAGAACCTGCTGAACTATTTTTACAATATATTTCATTTTGTATATAATGTAAATATCATTTTTTATTTTTATTTTTAACTTAAAAAAGGGTTTTTTTTTCCCTTGGTCATGGTTGTTGTTTCTTTAGTCACAACTATTGTTCCCTTAGTCATAGATGTTATTCCCTTGGTCACAATTGTTGTTTCCTTAGCCACAATTATTGTTTCCTTAGTCACAGTTGTTTTTCCCTTATTTATGATTGTTGTTTTCTAGCCATAGTTGTTTTTCTAGAAATATTTATTATTTTAGCTTGATTTTGAAGCCCTTATTTTCTATCATGGTAAGATAATTAGTTCACCCCAAATGATTCCCATAAGAGAATGTTTTATAAGAAAATTTTAATAGATTTCTAAAAGTCCTAAAACTTTAACACTGATATCCTAAATCCATAAAAATATTTATAATGCATATCTTCAATCACCACTACAATGATTTTTTTCTTTCATTTTAGTCTCCTATAGTTCTTCAATGTCCTTGAAAAATAATTTTTTGGAAGCAAAAATGGAAAGGTAAAAAGGTCATTATCACAGTACTTTTTAAACCATCCCTAATTCTTAAGGAGCCAATGAGCTACACCATTCACTAATATTTTCTCATAAAAAAAAAAAAAAAAAAGTTAATAATAATAAATAAAAAGAAAACAAGAAAATTAGACAAAGGATAGGAGGTCTCATCACGAGTTGTCCTACCATGATCATAGGAAATAATCTGGTGACATTTCCACTCTACTCACCAAGCCAGGGTAATGGCCTTCGACCTTTGGGTCAAAGGACACGAGGTATCATCATGAGTTGACTTGTTCGCCTCATAAATTATGGTGAATAGCATTGTTACCAACTGGTGCCCATGCCGGAACAATGGTCTTTTGTCAATAATCGAAAAATAAAGTTATGAATCTTTTCTAGTAGAATGGGATACTAGCATATCAATGGGTTAAAAGGAAACCCTTTATAGGCTATAGACGTCTACTGACAGCATAGGAAATGCCTATGGTATTGAAGCGCATTTGAAATTACCATTTAAAATTAGCCATTTTTCTCTCCCTTAGCAATAATAAAGGAAAATAATTGAATTACTATGGAAAACCTATTAATTTTTTCCTCAAAAAGTGGTAATGTTGAGTATGTATGAAGGATTAATTTTAACTTTACATTTCAGGGATGTAATCATTTCTGAAAAAACTATTAAGTCTACTGTAACTTTTTTTTTTTTAAATCCAAGGGTAATATTTCGGAAAAAATGTCTTATCCATGCCTGGAGTTCAAAATATATCCATATTATTTCACTCTTCTTTATTTCTTTAGGTATTATAAATGTATCATCCATCAAAATGCTATGATATTTAATATGCTAAATAACTATGTCGCACACCTTGCCCGTTATTTCTATTTTTTTATGATTATTCTAATATAATCCATTAATCTATTCTAATTTGATTATTCATGTCAACTATCTAAATAAATTAAATGGATGATGGAAGGTCATGGGTGACGTTTAATTTCATCAGGGGGGTGGGAGTGTGAAAAGTTAAAAATACATAATTATATGCCTAAAACTATTTAACATTATTCCATGTTGTGGTAGTTTGAATTTTCTAATATGTGCAATGCTTCTATCCTTGTCTCTAATGAACTATGTTGTTTCTAGCTTCAAAATTTCTTCCTGCGAATCAGTCAAAATGCGTGGTTATTTATTATGCATTGAACATGCCCAATTGCGAATCTTTCAACAAGCACGCATTATTATGGACCAAATAGGGTGGTCATATTATTTCTAGTGATTACAAGGCTTCGATAACAAAGTTGTCTTGGAATTTACAAGAATTTGATAAATGGAATAACAATGTTTAAGGTATAAAAATACAGGTAAATGAATAAGATTTGGAAGAAACAATAGAACTTTATACATAAGACAAGAAGTGGTTTGAAATAGATACTCCACTACAGAGCCCAACATCCCTATTTGCGAACCCTAGAGAGGAACTGGTTAGAAAAGTAAAAGGGTACAATAATGCCTCATTACTGGAACCATGGAAGGAACTAGCAGGCATCGTCCAAAGGTAAATTGCATGTGATGGTCGATATGATGTTGTAAGAGGACGACATTTGAAGTTAGTGGCAACATTGAGGAAAAAGGTAATGCTAAACCTGCCTTATTTTCTGAATTCACTCCTGCATGAAACTTCTTTGAGATTTAAGAGGTCCAAGGATCAAGCCTTAGTGGTGACTCACCATGGGCTTATAAAATTGATAATTGTTAGAATTTTGAATCAATCACAAGTGAGCTAGGAATATTTCATAAGAAATTTTGAGGCTCTACCAAAAATTGAAGTAGTTGTTTTAAACTATGGAAATACACTACCTAATAATGAGCAACCAGAAGAGAATGAGGAGTGCGGTCAAAATGAAAAAATTATTGTAGAGGTTACCTCACATGCAAAATAAAAAACATCAGCCCCCCAACAATTAACTAGGCTAGAGAAAATAATGGCTTCCCTCCTAGCATCCCTACCTAGAAAAAGGAGAAGATTGGCCAGGTTGGATGAATCTCAAAATTATTTATATTTCTTTGAAAAATCACTAGAGGGGAGTGAACCTAAAGAATGTATTGATACACGAGAGACCCATCAGGAGGATTCTCCTTGAGAATAGGAAATCAAGGCATCTCATGTTTTTGAAGGATTATAAATCTTTCTGAACTCTGTGAATTTCAAAGAAGTTGCAGTTTGCTCATAAAATCCTTCTCAATAAAATACATTTTCTAATTCTCCTCCTAATTCCATAGACACTGTCATTTTAGAACCCTCAAGAGAACTTGAGCATCATTTTCTTCGATAAATTTTTGTATATTCTGTCACAACTCTGCTAGAACATTCCTCCCCTAAGGAAATAACTTTACGATCTCCTCCAGAGAACATGGGATATGAAGTCAATATTGACTTTCTAATTGAACCTGAGGTTTATAGAGACCTTGTGGAACCTATAATTGATGCTACAATCGAATCCACCAATGAAATGATGGTTTAAAATCCTAAGGTCATAATCATCATTTCCTTTTCTTCTTCTTCAATCACTCTCGCTAAAATTTTTACACAAAATATTGGAAGAGGACTAAAAGATAAAATGAAAAGTAAGACCAACAAAGAAACAAATCTATTGAGAAAGGAGAATGGGAAGCTACAAATAAATGTATGGAAATTAAAGAGATTGTTGCGAGACAAAAAGGTGCAAAGGTATTGTTAGAGTCAATTTATCAGTGATAAAAAATAACTCTTTTGAGAGATTTCCATCAAGTCATTAGTCAAAGATTTTGCTTTTTAGTCAATTTTCAACAACAATTTTGATGAATGGATAATTCCTATCTTCATATGCTTCTCCTTCACATATTTTCATCACCATTTGTAGGTCTAAATTCAGGTCACTCCATCTCACATAGGTCAAGTCTAGGGTCAAAACTACCCATGAAAAAATCTTCAATTTTTTCACTAAAAATAAGGCAGTGAAACCTCTATTTCATTCAAAATAACCATAGAGATTCACCACCACTTCATCAGGGAGATTTTTAACATTTAAATATGATTTGTTACAATACCACGGGTTAATGTAGTGGCTTATTAATACCACATGTCAAAAAAACCATAAATCATGTTCGTATGACATTTTTTTAATTAATAATGTAAATATGATTTGTTACAATACCATGGGTTAATGTAGTGGCTTATTAATATCACATGTCAAAAATACCATAAATCATATTTGT
Source organism: Pinus albicaulis (assembly GCA_034641835.2). Lineage (NCBI taxonomy): Eukaryota > Viridiplantae > Streptophyta > Pinopsida > Pinales > Pinaceae > Pinus > Pinus albicaulis. The sequence goes on along the minus strand of CM076570.1, from coordinate 802,594,708 downwards.
ATGACATTTTTTTAATTAATATATTTAATTAAAATATGGAAAAAGGGCATGGCTACATTTAATATAAATCTCCTCTTTTGATTTCGGAATACTAATAATAATGTTTTAGAATATTTGATAGAGATTAAATCCATACCATCAACCTAATAGTGATTGGTAATTAAATTAAAATTTTAGAACCCATGTTCCAAAACACACACGCCTATGGACATAATTAATTAATTAAAGAAAAAATAAGAAAGTGTCATATGAAATGAGTTATGGTTTTTTGGGCATGTGGTATTAATAATCCATGGTATTGTAACAAAACTTACTCATAGGTTATGAATCTCCATGGTAAAGTGGGAGTGGATATTCATGGTCAAGAATATATATATCTGTGTGTGTGTGTTATTATTAATAATATGACCATATAAATTAAATTACTGGTAAACATCGATAGGAATCAATTCATAATAAGTATCAAAAGGCTTATTTCATAACATATCACATCTTGCTAAAATTTAAAAAGGGTATAAAAAATAACTAAATTATAGATTTATTTTAAATATTATTATTATTAATATTAATTGTAAAAATATTAAATATATAAGTTAAACATATATACGTTTGAAAATCCATAGAAAAAAATTATTATTGTCGAGATTTATCCGCACTTTACCATTGAGATTCTTAATATGAAAATAGGTTGTGTTATAATACCATGGGCCAACAATTTGGCTTATCAATATCACATGCTCAAAAAATCATAAATCACTTCATATGAACTTCTTCATATAATGATTTTTTTTAATTAATCACTTTAATTAAAAGGGGAAAAATACCTAACTACTTTTGAGAAAAAAATTAACTTGTGATTTGCATATACTACTAAGAATATTCTAGAATATACTATGGAGGTTAAATCCATACCATCCACATAATAATTATTGATAAATAAATTAAAATTATGGAATGACTATTCCAAAATAGAGAGCCTATTGGGGAAATAATAATTTAAAATAAAGTTATAATTTAATAATTTTTATGACCTTTTTAATTTTGACAATAGGAGATGTATCATGAAATGAAGTGTTTTGATGTTTATCACGAATTAATGCTTACTTGGATTTAACAACCATTTAATTTATATGATTTCTAGTTAAATTGAAATTATACAAACTATATTCCAAATAAATATGCATATCAACATAATTAAGACTATAATACTAGATTAAGATATATACGTCAACCAAACAATTCAACACTCTATGAATCGAAATTATCATTTAAAAAAAAAAACATTCATTAACAATTATTCAAATAACGAAAATTCAAATCTATGTTTCCAACCAACCAACATTCTATCTCCAATTTCAAATGGAACAATTTAATTCAAGAAGTAATATTATAATTATGACGGAGGCATTCTCTTTGTTGGCTTTGGGTGGGCAAACACTATTCACCTCAGCCAATGAGAAGCTTTTCTTATCGCCCTTCTAGCCAATAAAAATTAGACATGTGGCACCTCCTCAAACCAATAAAAATCTTGCATCTGTTACTTTCTGTCTGTCAAGGGTTTGCACGTGACGGCTTTGACCTGGAACTGGACCACTTCCGTGCACCTCCGGCGTTCCCTTTGCACGGTCATGCAAATGCTAGTTACTTTTAATATACAATTCACTCAAAATTTAAAAAACTACAAACAATATTGTATAAAATATATATAACGCCAAAATTTTACTAAATTTTTTATTGATAGGAATATTTAGGAAATAATTTGTTTTTTTGATTAATTAACAATTATAATTAAAAAATAATTTTATTAATAATTATTCAAATAACCAAACTTCAAATCCAAGTTTTCAATCAACCAACGAACCTTATCTCCCCAATTTCCACTAAACATTTCAATTCAAGAAGTAATTCAGCTAATCCCTTTTAATATACAAGTTAACCAAATTATTTAGAACTACAACAATTTTATATAGAGAAGCCCAAAGTCTCACTAAATGTTTACGTACAAGGAAATTTTGAGGGTAAAATCAAATTTGAATTAATGAATGAACCATATCATCCAAATGCCCATATCAATTCTTGCTCTGTTTTGTGAATGAAGTCATTAACAAGTGGAATAATTGCCATGTATCATAGTTCTTTCCTCTACCACTAATTAATTGATTAAAGGTTGTGCTCTCATAATGAAATCTCTGGGCACAATGATCTCCACATAGTGAAAGCTCTCTGCACAAGCATACCACAATGTTTCACACTTACGTATACATATTACTGCTAACATATTAATATTAAACAATCAATATCTCTGTATTGCAAATACTACTATGTCTACCACTGTTCACATTAACAACAATGAAAGTGGTGAACCCATATGATATTATTTGTAATATTTTAATACTAAATAATCAATATCTATGTATTACAAATGTCACTAGTCAATTGAGAAAAGGTTTCTGGTGTGCAGAAAAAATGTGTAGATTGAAAGCTCTCTGCATAATGAAATATCTCCGCGGGAAACTCTCGCATAAGAAAAAAAAATTGACGAACCTCTTGGAGACCAAGTATGGAAGTGAGGAGAATAATGATTTTTCTGCACTCCAATAGAATCCACTTCTTGTATGCGAAATAATTTGTTAATCAATTGATTAAAGGTTATGCTCTCATAATGAAAGCTTTCCACACAAATATTTCCACACACTGGAAGATTTATTTATGGTTATATTTGTGTAAATAGGCATATTTACGGGAATGCAGAGGAATTCCATTGTGCATAGGAAGCTTTCAAGGTTTCATTAGAAGTTGCAGATAGATATGAATCAATGCCAAAAGAAGGATGTGCGGAGTATTGAATATGAATCCGTGTACAAAGAAAAATGTGTGAAGGAGGAGGCTTGTGTGAGAGAACTAGGGTTTGTGTTAGTGGCTATAACATTCTCCTAGGCATCAAAGTAAATTTTATCTATATTATTTGAGTGTAAAAAAATGTTTCATCAATAGTTCCATGGTTTTTTAGATCAAGTTTGCATTGACATATTTCGCTAGTTAGATAGGCTTTCCTAATTAATTTATTAAAGGTTTTTCTCTCACAATGAAAGATCTCAACATAAAGCTTTTCACAAAGTGAAAGCTCCCTACACAGGTGTTCTGTGATGTTTTTCACTTGCTTATACATATTATTGCTAATACTTTAATACTAAATAATCCATATTGTCATATTGTGAATACCTATATCTCTATTGATATTCAAAATAATACCCAGGAAAGAGGTTGCCCCATACAATATTATTGGTAATATTTAATACTAAATAATCGATATCTCTATATTTCAAATATTGTTAGTAAATTAAGGAAATATTGTGTGGATGGTGGACAAAACTATGTATTACTAAAGATATATAAACAATGAAATATCTCCATAAGAAACTCTCTGCATAAGCACAAATGTCAATGAACATCTCTTGAAAACTGAGCTCAAAAGTGGAGAGAATAGTTATTTTTCCACACTTTAACAGAATCAAATTCTTCTATGCTAAATACTTTGTTAATCAATTGATTAAAGGTTGTGTTTTCATAATGAAATCTCTGCACACCGTGGAATATTTTCTTATGGTTATCTTTTTGTAATTAATCATATGTGTGGGACTATGCATGAAGTTCATTGAATGGAGGAAGCTTTCAAGCTTTCATTTTGTAAACCTCCTCACTATGCACAATGACAAAAATTCCACATAATTCATACATGATTACACTCGTAAATGAGTATTTTAATCACACAATTTACAATAGTAATTTTTTTCATGTCGATGCGTATAAAAAATATTGGTCGCCACTACTATGTTATTAGCTAGATTTAGGGGGAAGTGCGTAAGTGAGAGGAATAGTGATTTTTCTGCACTCCCATAGAATCAACTTCATTTTTTCTAAATATTTTGCTAATTAATTGATTAAAGGTTGTGCTCTCATAATGAAATATCTTCACACAAATCTCTTTTTCTAGTGAAAGATTTCTACACAAATCTCTTTGAAGAATGAAATCTCTCCGCACAGTCATTTGTTAAATGGATGGCATAGTGAGGGAAAAATTTTATTTGTAGTGTTGCAAGTATTTCGTGATTTTACGCACTTCTCTATGCATTTTATTTCAACACAGTTATTCTACATTATTACTTTTCTTATATATTATTGGTAATATTTTCATTATAGATATTTCCAATTAATCTACTAAAAGTTATTAGCCGAGTCCATGGAAAACTACGCCTAATGAAATCTCTCCGAAAATAAAGAGCCCTCTATTTTAATTATGCAGAGTACAAATGAAAAACAAAAAAATCTATTATAGAAAACACAAATTGAAGGATCTCTACTTAATCAATGTGTTATTGAGAAAATTTGTATATAATTAATAGCCTAATGTGAAATATGATTACATTATGAAGTAAAGTTAAAAAGTTACCTATGCACCTCCATTCTCTCACACATATTTCATTCTACACATCCTTCATTCCACATAGCTAAATCTATACAAATTTTAAATGGAAAATAGATTAAAATTAATTTTCCCTCTGCACCCTCGTTCTCCCACATAGTAAAAGCTTCACATAAAGAAAGGTTCACACAAGAAAACATAGTAATACTAATTCTAATTTGTTTCATAATTAAATTAATTATGCATCGATGATATAAATTTCTCTCTACACTCTTGTTTTATCCTACTTACCCCATCCTTCACACGTCCTTCAGAAAATGAACGTTTACATTGTGTAGAGTTTCCACTATCACCTTCGATTTTCTCGATTGTTTGGTACCTAGGGATCGAGCTGACATTAATGGCAAAGGGAGAGGCTTAAAATTAAGTAAATTTAGATTAATGGTATATTTACATTGCTGGAGTGACTTTACAAACATAGAGAAAAAGGATTACACCCATAATCGCCAATTTTATTAGGAGGTGTAGCAGAGGTTGATGTTTATGGAGCATGATTTTGGAGTTGCAAAGAAAGAGCTCAATATTTTTTTGGTTAAAATGGTTGGTGCTCTCGAGTTTCTCATTTCTTTGGTCTCAAATAATGTTGAGACAATTCTATTTGAAGCATGAGTCCATTTCGAGATTTCAAATAAAAAAGTGTCAATATTGGAGTTGAAGTTGGAGTTGGAGCAACTTCAATTTGCAAATGCAATGTTGAGCTTCCGTGTGGATAATTTGGCTCAGGCAGAGGACTTCATAAATGCAAAAAATAATTAAGAAAATTAGGATATCATGGTGCAACATGGGAATTTAGTGTAGCATGAGGAAAGTATCTTTGACTCTGCCATTAACCAAGATTCCTCTCATTCTCAGTTTGAGCCAGAAGTTAATGAAACCTAGGTCGCTTCTGTTATGAAGGATATGTAGTAATTTAGATAGTTTTTATTTTTCTTTTGGTTATGTTATGCAAATATATTATGTTTTTAGGTGTTATTTGGAGAGTGTATGGAGCAAATAGTTTAGAATAACTTCTATAGACTAGTTGTGAATTGTGTCAATCCTTCTTTGAGAATTTTTATATTAGAAGAAAAACTTTTTACTAATGATACATTAAAAGGCTATGCAATTTAAAATTAGTTCCTCATCAAATTCAAAAATAACAAAATTAATTTGGATGTGTGACATTTATCTATATCACTCTATTTAATTAATTGGCTATACCCTATGTTAAAGTAAATAATTGTTGATTTAGCTATTCCTTTTCTTTTGGTAACTTGATTTCAAAATATTTCTGTAAATTAATTTGCAAAGTTGTATATTTCCCTTTTCAATTAAAATAAGAATTTATTCAAAAATGCAATATTGTATAATGATTATTACTTTTTAGAAAATAGATCGGTATTATAAAATACTCTTTTCGTTGTTTATTCAACAAATACATGCAAAAAATTGTTCCAGAACAAGTTTTCTTTATCTCACAGTAGAGTGATGTTTATAAAGTACTATGTTTGGAAAAATATTTGTTTATTGTTTTATATATTTTCCTATACGTTATCCATCTTCACATAGAAAAATTCTAGAGAGCGGATTATTGAATATTAAAAAGGTTAAATAAGGCTACTAATGAAATCATTATGGGGAAGCATTTCGCACAATAAAAAAATTCAACTATACCTCTACACTCCGCAATAATCACAAATTGCAGAAATGTGATTATTCTCAAATAATGAGAAAATGTGAGACATATATAAAGATGCATGGCCTTAAAAATTCAATTAGTGGTAGAGGTAGGGACTGCGAGTGATGTAATATTGTATTGCCTAATATTTCTATTACTTTTTATAATGATACCGAAGCTCATGATATTTACAAATATGAAGAAATAGGTTTGAAATGGTGCATTATTTGTGGAGAAAGTGTGTGTGTGAATATAAGGAAATATGGAGAAGCACTTCACACAATAAAATCTTAGACTCTACCTCCACACTTTACAATAATGAAAAATTCATCAATCATTCTATCATTAATAGTAGAACTAGTAAACAATAACTAGAAAACATGCAATAAGAATAAAGCCCATAATCAATGCAATTTGAACAAATAAAAATAGATGCTTTATTAATTTTAATATGCTTTTATCTAGGCATAGTTACATTTTCCAACTATATGATTTTAACTAAAGAAATATGAAAATAGAAGTGTACGAAAGATATTCGAGCATCATTTCAGTTTTCTATGAGGCATATTGGCTACAGAAACATGTGAATATAGTTGAATTTGTTGGGTGTGGAGCCTGATTATCTTGTTTATTTTGTATCACAACTTGGACCCTTGTACCTTAATGGGATGGCAATGCTGCCCATAATTAAACGCTGCCTGGGAGGTCTAGGGGGGGCATCTGCAACTTTATGGAGCCCCCCCTGGCGGGGAGTTTCGGGGGAAGCGCCCCTGAAGCTAAAAAAAAAATGTAAAATTGCCTTGTAAAAGTATAGTAATTTCTAGTCAATCTAGGTTGTTGATTAGGTGGATGATCTGACGGTAGAAGTTATGTTTAGTTTACGATTTTTTGCCCTAGAAAGCAGCCCCTTAATTGTATGAGGGTATTGTATTGTGGCTCTGTATGGTATGTGTATTCTTAGAGCGAGAAATATATAGGGAGACTGTGAGAGAAAACAGAGCATATTACAATGGATCTGTTGTAGGTTGTGTCTCTTCATTTTTCTGGATAATAGAAAGGAAGGATTAGCTATTCGGGGCGAACGTAGCCCAAACTGGGTGAACCACATATATCTGTGTCTCTCTGGTTTTATGTGTTTTGTGTGCTTGTATTTTCTGCATATTTTATGTGTTGCATTGCTCTGTAATACATAATTTTCTAACAACTGGTACCAAATCTCAAGGTCTATTTGGTTGATAAAATCGCAGGAAAGAAGGGTTCCTGGTTCGAGTGGGAGCAATGGCGGAAGATGGTAAATTTAGGGTCGAGAAATTTAACAGCCAAAACTTCAAGTTGTGGAAGATGTAGATGGACGTTTATCTGTATCAGAAAGATATTTACCTACCATTGAGTGGGAAAACAAAGAAGCCGACAGCTATGACAGGTGCAGAATGGGAGATTATTGATAAAAAGGCACTCAGAACAGTACGGTTGTGCCTCGCGGTATCGTTAGCCTTCAATATTTCGAAGGAAAGAACAACAGAGGGTTTGATTAAGGCGTTGGCGAAATTATATGAAAAACCCTCGGCCTCAAACAAGGTATTTCATATGAAATGTTTATTTAATATGAAGATGTCAGAAGGTGGATCTGTGGCAGACAATTTAAACGATTTTAATACAGTTACCAGTGAGTTAATTTCTATAGGGGTAAGCTTTGATGATGAATTTAGGGCTCTTTTATTTCTATGCTCATTGCTAGAAAGCTGGAATGGATTAGTTATGGCCATTTTTAACTCTGTCTCTGGATATAGTACTTTAAAGTTTGATGATGTTGTCGGTGCTATCCTTAGCAAGGAAATGCGATAGAAAAACTCCGGTGAGACATCAGGTAATGCTTTGAGTGCAGAGTCTAGGGGAAGAAAAATGGAAAGAGGAAAGAGCTCAGGATATCACAGTAAATCAAGGAAAGGAAGATCCAAGTCCATATCGGGGATAGTGTGCTAGAAATGTGCAAATAAAGGACACCTGGAGAAAGACTGTAGATCTTGGAAGGGAAAATAATGAGACACATAGCAAGAAAGCAATCATGAAGAAAATGTGATAGGTGATGTGTTACAAGATGATCTGATTCTTTCTTTCAAAAATGCTACTGAATCCTGGGTGGTAGATTCACTGGCCTCATTCCATGCCACACCTGATAAGAAATATTTTCATGACTATGTTCAAGGAGATTTTGGACAAGTTTTTTTGGGTGATGATAAACCCTGCAAAATTGTTGGAATGGGTAAATTTTTTGTAAAAAAATAGAATGGAAACCAATGGCTATTAAAGGAGGTAAGTCATGTTCCATATCTGAAGAAAAATCTGATTTCAACAGGGCTGTTAGGCGATGGAGGTTGTGTGACAACTTTCACAGATAAAACTTGGACTGTCACCAAAGGAGCCCTGGTAATAGAAAAAGGCAAAAAGGTTGGTACATTGTATTTATGAAATGGTATTTCTAACTCTGTTAATGCTTTAAATTCCAGAGGAGTAGATGCAGCATTATGGCATCATAAGCTTGGACACATGAGTGAGAAGGGGATGAAGATTCTTCACTCAAGAAATTTGTTGCCGGGTTTGAAGAATGTTGATTTGGATTTATGTGAGAATTGCATTTATGGAAAATAGAAGAAAGTTAGATTTCTCAGAGTTGGGAAATAAAAGAAGAGTGATAAATTAGATCTTGTGCATACAGAAGTATGGGGACCTACTCAGATATCATCTCTTGGTGGCTCTCGTTATTATGTTACTTTTATTGATGATGCAACTTGAAAAAATTGGATTTATTGTATTCAGAATAAATCTAATGTATTTGATACTTTCAAGAAATGGAAATTTTTGGTTGAGATTGAGATAGGAAATAATTTGAAGTGTCTCAAATCAGAAAATGGAGGTGACTATTGCAGCAAAGAGTTTGATATGTATTGTTTAGAGCATGGAATTCACAGAGAGAAGATAGTTCCAAGAACACCACAAGAAAATGGTGTGTCAGAAAGGATGAACAGAACAATCATGGAGCGTACAAGGTGCATGAGATTGCATGTAGGATTGCCTTTAAAATTTTGGGCAGAAGCTGTAGATACTGTTGTTTATTTAACAAACAAAGGGCCTTCAAGTTCCTTGGATGGTGGTCTTCCAGAGGAAGCATGGACAAGTAAAATGGTAAACTACTATTTTTTAAAGCCTTTTGACTGTGAGGCCTTTGTCCATATTAATAAATAAAATAGAACTAAGCTTGAGAAAAAATCAAATAAATGTACCTTTATTGGATATGGCGTTAATGATTTTTGTTATCGCTTATATGATTATGAAAATCACAAAATCATTAGGAGAAGAGATGTAATATTCAATGAAAAGGTCTTGTATAAGAATCAGTTGCATGAAAAGAAATAGGAAAAAGAAAACAAAGAATACACAGTTCTTGACGAGATCACTAAAAAATTAAAGATGCCTGAAAATAATAATAATCAATAGCCACAACAACAACAGCCACCACAACAACAACATGCACCTCAAACACCTGAAAGTGGTATTAGAATATCTACCAGGATAAGTAGACCCCCTGAACGATAGACCCCCTGAATGATACTCTCCTTCATTGTATTATTTATTGTTGACTGATTCTGGGGAACTCGAATGATATGAAGAAGCAATGCAGGTTGAAAGCAGGAAGAAGTGGGAGCTAGCCATGGAAGAAGAGATGGAATCCTTAATGCATAACCATACTTGGGACTTAGTCAGGTTGCATGCAGGTAAAAATACATTGCAAAATAAATGGGTTTATAGGTTGAAGGAAGAAGATGGAGGAAAACAAAGGTACAAAGCTAGACTTGTGGTGAAGGGTTTTGCACAAAAGAAAGGTATTGATTTTGATGAAATATTTTCTCCTGTTGTTAAGATGACTTCAATCAGAACTATTTTAAGTCTTGTAGCAGCGGAAGATTTACATCTTGAACAGCTAGATGTAAAGACAACATTTCTCCATGGAGATTTGGAGGAAGAGATCTATATGGAGCAACCAGAAGGATATGAGGTCAAAGGGAAAGAAAAATTAATGTGCAGGTTAAAGAAGAGCTTGTATGGCTTAAAATGTGCCCAAGGCAGTGGTATCTAAAATTTGACAAGTTTATGTCTAAACAAGGTTATACTATATGTCACTCTGATCATTGTGTTTATCTAAAAAGGAAAAATGATGGCAGCTATATTATATTGTTATTGTATGTAGATGAAATGCTTGTTGCAGGGTCTAACATGCAAGAAATAAATGTGCTGAAAAGAAAATTGGAAAATTCATTTGCAATGAAGGATTTGGGAGCTGCAAAACAAATCCTTGGTATGAGGATAACTAGAGACAGGAAAAATTGCAAATTAACACCGTCTTAGAATGAGTACATAGAAAAGGTGTTGAAAAGATTTAATATGCATAATGCAAAACTAGTTAGTACACCTTTTGCTAGCCATTTCAAACTTACTAAGGAGATGTGCCCAAAGACCTAAGAAGACATGAATTATATGTCTAAAGTTCCATATGCATCAGCAGTAGGAAGCTTAATGTATGCAATGGTCTGCACAAGGTCCGATATTGCACATGCAGTGGGAGTTGTAAGCAGTACATGAACAATGCAAGAAAAGAACATAAGATGGTAGTAAAATGGATTCTCAGATATTTGAGAGGTACCACAAATCAAGCATTATGCTTTGGTGGTTCAAACATTTCTCTACAGGGATATGTTGATGCAGATATGGCAAGTGACAAAGATAACAGGAGGAGCACCACAGGGTATGTATTTACTGTAGGTGGAACAACTGTCAGTTGGGTTTCAAAAATCGAAAGTGTTGTTGCACTTTTAACAAGAGAAGCAGAGTATGTTGCTGCTACAGAGGCTAGTAAAGAAATGATTTGGTTACAAAGGTTTATGGATGAATTGAGTAAGAAGCATGATATGGGCACATTATACAGTGATAGCCAAAGTGCCATTCATCTTGCAAAGAACTTAGAATTTCATTCCAGGACTAAACACATACAAATCAAGTACCATTTCATATAGTCACTGTTGGAAGATAGACAGTTGAAGCTGGAAAAGACACACACTAGCCAGAATTCTGCAGATATGCTAACAAAAGTTGTAACCAGGGAGAAACTAAGATTATGCTCAATTTCAATTGGTCTTCAAGGATGACAATGAATATGAGAAACAACTAGGTCCAAAGAGCAGTCATTGTCCAGCAAATGAAGCAGTGGTGGAGTTGCTACAATCAGTCTCCAAGTGGGAGATTATTGGGTGTGGAGCCTGATTGTATTGTTTATTTTATATCATAGCTTTGAACCCTATACATTAATTTGGTGGCAACACCGCTCATAATTAAACACTGCCTGCGGGGTCCAGGGTGGGGCAACTGCAACTTTATGGAGCCCCCCCCCTGGCGGGGGGTTTCGTGGGTAACACCCCCAAAGCAAAAAACAAATGTAAAATTGCCTTGTAAAAGAATAGTAATTTCTAGTCAATCTAGGCCATTCATTAGGCAGATGATCTGATGGTAGAAGTTATTTTTAGTTTAGGTTTTTTTTCCCTAGAAGGCAACCCCTCGCTTGTATGAGGGTATTGTATTGCAGCTGTGTATGGTATGTGTATTCTCAGATCGAGAAATGGATAGGGATACTGTGAGAGAGAACAAAGGATATTACATTGGATCTGCTGTAGGTTGTGTCTCTTCATTTTGCTGGATAATAGAAAGGAAGGATTGGCTGTTCGGGGTGGACATAGCCCAAACTGGGTAAACCATGTATATCTGTGTCTCTCTGGTTTTATGTGTTTTGTGTGCTTGTATTTTTTGCATATTTTATGTGTTGCTTTACTCTATAATATATAATTTTCTAACAAAATTCACTGAATAAATGTTGAAAAAATATTTTATAATATCAATAGATATGATTTTATTGATATGATTTCGGAATACTAGTAATAATGTTTTAGAATATTTGATAGAGATTAAATCCCTACCATCAACATAATAGTGATTGGTAATTAAATTTAAATTTTAGAACCCATCTTCCAAAACACACATGCCTATGGACATAATTAATTAATTAAAGAAAAAATAAGAAAGTGTCATATGAAATGAGTTATGGTTTTTTGGGCATGTGGTATTAATAATCCAGGGTATTGTAACAAAACTTATTTATAGGTTATGAATCTCCATGGCAAAGTGGGAGTGGATATCCATGGTCAAGAATATATATATATATATATATGTGTGTGTGTGTGTGTGTGTGTGTGTGTGTGTGTGTGTGTATTATTATTATTATTATTAATATGACCATATAAATTAGATTACTGGTAAACATCGATAGGAATCAATCCATAGTAAGTATCAAAAGGCTTATTTCATAACATATCACATCTTGCTAAAATTTAAAAAAGGTATAAAAATAACTAAATTATAGATTTATTTTAAATATTATTATTATTAATATTAATTATAAAAATATTAAATATTACATTTGAAAATCCATAGAAAAAAATTATTATTGTCGAGATTTATCCGCACTTTACCATTGAGATTATTAATATGAAAATAGGTTTTGTTATAATACCATGGGCCAAAAATTTGGCTTATCAATATCACATGCTCAAGAAAACATAAATCACTTCATATGAACTTCTTCATGTGATGATTTTTTTAATTAATCACTTTAATTAAAAGGGGAATAATACATAACTACTTTTGAGAAAAAAATTAACATGTGATTTGCATATACTACTAAGAATATTCTAGAATATACTATGGAGGTTAAATCTATACCATCCACCTAATAATTATTGATAAATAAATTAAAATTATGGAATGCCTATTCCAAAATAGAGAGCCTACTGGGGCAATAATAATTTAAAATAAAGTTATAGTTTAATAATTTTTATGACCTTTTTAATTTTGACAATGGGAGATGTATCATGAAATGAATTAAGTGTTTTGATGTTTATCACGAATTAATACTTATTTGGATTTAACAACCATTTAGTTTATATAATTTCTTGTTAAATTGAAATTATACAAACCATATTCCAAATAAATATGCATATCAACATAATTAAGACTATAATACTAGATTAAGATATATACTTCAACCAAACAATTCAACACTCTATGAATCACAATGATCATTAAAAAAAAAAAAAAAATCATTAACAATTATTCAAATAACCAAAATTCAAATCTATGTTTCCAACCAACTATCTCCAATTTCAAATGGAACAATTTAATTCAAGAAGTAATATAGATAATTACTTTTAGTATACAAGTCACTCAAAATATAAACATCTACAAACAATATTATATAAAATATATATAATGCCAAAATTTTACTAAAAAATATTTAGGAAATAATTATTTTTTGATTAATTAACAATTATAATTAAAAAATAATTTTATTAATAATTACTCAAATAACCAAACTTCAAATCCAAGTTTTCAATCAACCAACGAACCTTATCTCCCAAATTTCCACTAAGCATTTCAATTCAAGAAGTAATTCAGCTAATCCCTTTTAATATACAAGTCAACCAAATTATTTACAACTACAACAATTTTATATAAAGAAGCCCAAAGTTTCACTAAATGTTTACGTACAAGGACATTTTGAGAGTAAAATCAAATTTGAATTAATGAAAGAACCATATCATCCAAACGCCCATATCAATTCGTGCTCTTTTTTTGTGAATGAATTCATTAAAAAGTGGAATGACTGCCATGTATCATAGTCTTTTCCTCTACCACTAATTAATTGATTAAAGGTTGTGCTCTCATAATGAAATATTTTGGCACAACGATTTCCATATAGTGAAAGCTCTCCGCACAAGCATACCACAATGTTTCACACTTACGTATAGATATTACTGCTAACATATTAATATTAAATAATCAATATCTCTGTATTGTGAATACTACTATGTCTACCACTGTTCACATTAATAACAAGGAAAATGGTGGACCCATATGATATGATTTGCAATACTTTAATACTAAATAATCAATATCTTTATATTCCAAATGTCACTAGTCAATTGAGAAATTTTTTTTTGGTGTGTAGAAAAACTGTGTAGATTGAAAGCTCTCTGCATAATGAAATATCTCCGCTGGAAACTCTCGCATAAGAAAATAATTTGACGAGCCTCTTGGAGACCGAGTATGGAAGTGAGGAGAATAATTATTTTTCTACACTCCAATAGAATCCACTTCTTGTATGCAAAATAATTTGTTAATCAATTGATTAAAGGTTGTGCTCTCATAATGAAATCTTTCCGCACAAATATTTCCACACAATGGAAGATTTATTTATGGTTATCTTTGTGTAAATAGGCGTATTTACAGGAATGCAGAGGAATTCCATTGTGCATAGGAAGCTTTCAAGGTTTCATTAGAAGGTGCAGACAGATATGAATCTATGCAGAATGAAGGATGTGCGGAGTATTGAGTATGAATCCATGTACAAAGAAAAATGTGTGAAGGAGGAGGTTTGTGTGAGAGAACTAGGGTTTTTGTTAGTGACTATAACATTCTCCTAGGCATGAAAGTAAATTTCATCTGTATTATTTGAGTGTAAAAAAATGTTTCATCCATAGTTCCCTGGTTTTTTAGATAAAGTTTGCATTGACATATTTCACTAGTTAGATAGGCTTTCCTAATTAATTTATTAAAGTTTGTTCTCTCACAATGAAAGCTCTCAACATAAAGGTTTTCACAAAGTGGAAGCTCCCTGCATAGGTGTTCCGTGATGTTTTTCACTTGCTTATACATATTATTGCTAATACTTTAATACTAAATAATCCATATTGTCATATTGTGAATACCTATATCTCTATTGATATTCACAATAATACCCAGGAAAGAGGTTTCCCCATACAATATTATTAGTAATATTTAATACTAAATAATCGATATCTCTGTATTTCAAATATTGTTAGTCAATTAAGGAAAGATTGTGTGGATGGCGGACAAAACTATGTATTACTAAAGATATATAAACAATGAAATATCTCCATAAGAAACTCTCTGCATAAGCACAAATGTCAATGAACATCTCTTGAAAACTGAGCTCAAAAGTGGGGAGAATAGTTATTTTTCCACACTCTAACAGAATCAAATTCTTCTATGCTATAGAATTTGTTAATCAATTGATTAAAAGTTGTGTTTTCATAATGAAATCTCTCCACACCGTGGAATATTTTCTTATGGTTATATTTGTGTAATTAATCATATGTGTGGGACTGCACATGAAGTTCATTGAATGGAGGAAGCTTTCAAGCTTTCATTTGTAAACCTCCTCACTATGCACAATGACAAAAATTCCGCATAATTCATACATGATTACACTCGTAAATGAGTATTTTAATCACACAACTTACAAAAGTACTTTTTTTCATGTCGACACCTATAAAAAATATTGGTCCCCACTACTATGTTATTAGTTAGATTTAGGGGAAAGTGTGTAAGTGCGAAGAATAGTGATTTTTCTGCACCCCCATAGAATCAACTTCGTTTTTTCTAAATATTTTGAGAATTAATTGATTAAAGGTAGTGCTCTCATAATGAAATATCTTCACACAAATCTCTTTCCCTAATGAAATATTTCTACACAAATCTCTCTGAAGAATGAAATCTCTCCATACAACCATTTGTTAAATGGATGGTATAGTAAGGGAAAAATTTGATTTGTAGTGATACAAGTGTTTCGTGATTTTACACACTTCTGTATGCATTTTATTTCCACGAAGTTCTTCTACATTATTAATTTTCTTATATATTATTGGTAATATTTTAATTATAGATATTTCTAATTTATTTACTAAAAGTTATCAGCCAAGTCCATAGAAAAGTATGGCCAATGAAATCTCTCAGAAAATAAAGAGCCCTCTATTTTAATTATGCAAAGTACAAATGAAAAATAAAAAAATCTATTATAGAAAACACAAATTGAAGGATCTCTACTTAATCAATGTGTTATTGAGAGAATTTGTATATAATTAATAACCTAATGTGAAATATGATTATGTTATGAAGTAAAGTTAAGAAGTTACCTATGCACCTCCATTCTCTCACACACATTTCATTCTACACATCCTTCATTCCACATAGCTAAATCTATACAAATTTTAAATGGAAAATAAATTAAAATTAATTTTCCCTCTTCACCCTCGTTCTCCCACATAGTAAAAGCTTCACATAAAGAAAGGTTGACACAAGAAAACATAGTAATACTAATTTAATTTTTTTCATAATTAAATTAATTGCGCATCGATGATATACATTTCCCTCTGCACTCTTGTTTTATCCTAGTTACCCCATCCTTCACACGTCCTTCAGAAAATGAACATTTACATTGTGTAGAGTTTCCACTATCACCTTTGATTTTCTCGATTGTTTGGTACCTAGGGTTCAAGTTGACATTAATGAAAAAGGGAGAGGCTTAAAATTAAGTAAATTTAGATTAATGGTATATTTACATTGCTGGAGTGACTTTACAAACATAGAGAAAAAGGATTACACCCATAATCGCCAATTTTATTAGGAGGTGTAGCACAGGTTGATGTTTATGGAGCATGATTTTGGAGTTGCAAAGGAAGAGCTCAATATTTTTTTAGTTAAAATGGTTGGTTCTCTCGAGTTTCTCATTGCTTTGGTCTCAAATAATGTTGAGATGATTCTATTTGAAGCATGGGTCCATTTCGAGATTTCAAATAAAAAAATGGCAATATTGGAGTTGAAGTTGGAGTTGGAGAGACTTCAATTTGCAAATGAAATGTTGAGTTTCCATGTGGATAATTTGGCTCAGGCAGAGGACTTCATAAATGTGGACAATAATTAAGAAAATTAGGATTTCATGGTGCAACATGGGAATTTAGTGTGGCACGAGGAAAGTAGCTTTGAATCTTCCATTAACCAAGATTCCCCTCATTCTCAGTTTGAGCCAGAAGTTAATGAAACCTAGGTCGCTTCTGTTATGAAGGATATGTAGTAATTTAGATAATTTTTATTTTTCCTTTGGTTATGCTATGCAAATATATTATGTTTGTAGGTGTGATTTGGAGAGTGTATGGAGCAAATAGTTTAGAATAACTTCTATAGACTAGTTGTGAATTGTGTCAATCCTTCTTTGAGCATTTGGATATTAGAATTTTTTTTTTTTACTAATGATACATTAAAAGGCTATGTAATTTCACCTTAGTCCCTCATCGAATTCAAAAATAACAAAATTAATTTCGATATGTGACATTTATCTATATCACTCTATTTAATTAATTGGATTTACCCTATGTTAAAGTAAATAATTGTTGATTTAGATATTCCTTTTCTTTTGGTAACTTAATTTCAAAATATTTCTGTAAATTAATTTGCAGAGTTGTCTATTTCCCTTTCCGATTAAAATAAGAATTTATTCAGAAAAGCAACATTGTATAATGATTATTACCTTTTAGCAAATAGATCGGTATTATAAAATACTCTTTTCGTTGTTTATTCAAAAAATGCATGCAAAACATTTTTCCATAACAAGTTTTCTTTATCTCACATTAGAGTGATGTTTATAAAGTACTATGTTTGGAAAAATATTTGTTTATTATTTTATATAGTTTCCTATACATTATCCATCTTCACATAGAAAAATTCTAGAGAGTGGATTATTGAATATTAAAAAGTTAAATAATGTTAATAATGAAATCGTTATGGAGAAGCATTTCGTACAATAAAAAAATTCAACTATACCTTTGCACTCCGCAATAATCACAAATTGTAGAAATGTGAGTATTCTCAAATAATGAGAAAACGTGAGACATATATAAGGATGCACAACCTTAAAAAATTAATTAGTGGTAGAGGTAGGGACTGCAAGTGATGTAATACTATAATGCCTAAGATTTCTATTACTTTTTCTAATGATACCAAAGCTCATGATATTTACAAATATGAAGAAATAGGTTTGAAATGGTGCATTATTTGTGAAGAAATTGTGTGTGTGAAGATAAGGAAATATGGAGAAGCACTTTGCACAATAAAAGCTCAGACTCTACCTCCACACTTTACAATAATGAAAAATTCATCAATCATTCTATTGTTAATAGTAAAATTAGTAAACAATAACTAGAATACATGAATAAGAATAAAGTCCATAATCCGTGCAATTTGAACAAACAAAAATAGATGCTTTGTTAATTTTAATATGTTTTTATCTAGGCATGGTTACATTTTCCATCTATATGATTTTAACTAAAGAAATATTAAAATAGAAGTGTACAAAGGATATTCGAGCATTATTTCAGTTTTCTATGAGGCATATTGGCTGCGGAAACATGTGAATATAATTGATTTTGTTGGGTGTGGAGCCTAATTATCTTGTTTATTTTGTATCACAGCTTGGACCCCTATACCTTAATGGGGCGGCAACGCCACCATAATTAAACACTACCTGTGGGGTCCGGGGGTGGTGGATGCAACTTTATGGAGCCCCCCCCTGGCGGGGGGTTTCGGGGGCAGCGCCCGCAAAGATAAAAATAGATGTAAAATTGCCTTGTAAAAGTATAGTAATTTCTACTCAATCTGGGCAATTCATTAGGCGGATGATCTGATGGTAGAAGTTATGTTTAGTTTAGGGTTTTTTTCCCTAGAAGGTAACCCCTCGCTTGTATGAGGGTATTGTATTGCGACTGTGTATGGTATGTGTATTCTCAAAGTGAGAAACAGATAGGGAGACTATGAGAGATAACAGAGGATATTACAATGGATCTGTTGTAGGTTGTGTCTCTTCATTTTGCTGGATAATAGAAAGGAAGGATTGGTTTTTCGGGGTGGACATAGCCCAAACTGGGTGAACCACGTATATCTGCGTCTCTCTGGTTTTATGTTTTTTTGTGCTTGTATTTTCCGCATATTTTATGTGTTGCATTGCTCTATAATATATAATTTTATAAAAACTGGTATCAAATTTGAAAGCCTATTTGGCCGATAAAATCGCAGGAAAGAAGGGTTCCTAGTTCGAGTGGGAGCAATGGCGGAAGATGGTAAATTTAGGGTTGAGAAATTTAACGGCCAAAAGTTCCTATTGTGGAAGATGCAGATGGAATATTATCTGTATTATAAATATCTGTACCTACCATTGAGATGAAAAACAAAGAAGTTGACGGCTATGACAGATGCAGAATGGGAGATTCTCAATACAAAGGCACTCGGAATAGTACGGTTGTGCCTCGCGACATTGGTAGCCTTCAATATTTCGAAGGAAACAACAACAAAGGGTTTGATTAAGGCATTAGCAAAATTATATGAAAAACTCTCGGCCTCAAACAAGGTATTTCTCATGAAACGTTTATTTAATATGAAGATGTCGGAAGGTTGATCTGTTGCAGATCATTTAAATGATTTTAATATAGTTACCAGTCAGTTAAGTTCTATAGGGGTAAAATTTGATGATGAAGTTAGGGCACTTTTATTTCTGTGCTCATTGCTAGAAAGTTGGAATGGCTTAGTTGTGGACATTAGTAACTCTATCTCTGGATCTAGTACTTTAAAGTTTGATGATGTTGTCGGGGCTATCCTTAGCGAGGAAATGTGACGGAAAAGCTCCGGCGAGACATCGGATAATGCTTTGAGTGCAGAGTCTAGGGGAAGAAAAATAGAAAATGAAGGAGCTCAGGATATCGTAGTAAATCAAGGAAAGGCAGATCCAAGTCCAAATCGGGGATAGTGTGCTAGAAATGCGGAAAGAAAGGACACTTGAAGAAAGACTATAGATCTCGGAAGGGGAAAGAAAGAGACACACAACAAGAAAAAAATTATGAAGAAAATATGACAGGTGATGTGTTACAAGATGCTTTGATTCTTTCTTTCGAAAATGTTACTGATTTCTGGATGGTAGATTCAGGGGCCTCATTCCATGCCACACCTGATAAGAAATATTTTCATGACTATGCTCAAGGAGATTTTGGACAATTTCGTTTGGGTGATGATAAACCCTATAAAATTGTTGGAATGGGTAAAGTTCTTGTAAAACAACAGAATGGAATCCAATGGCTATTAAAGGAGTTAAGACATGTTCCATATCTGAAGAAAAATCTGATTTCAACAGGGCAGTTAGGCAATGAAGGTTGTGTGAAAACTTTCACAGATAAAACTTGGAAGGTCACCAAAGAAGTCATGTTAACAGCAAAAGGCGAAAAGGTTGGTACATTGTATTTATGCAATGGTATTTCTAATTCTGTTAATGCTCTAACTTCCAAAGGAGATGATGAAACATTATGGCATCATAGGCTCGGAAACATGAGTGAGAAGGGGATGAATATTCTCCACTCAAGAAATTTGTTGCTGGGTGTGAAGAATGTTGATTTGGATTTATGTGATAATTGCATTTATGGAAAATAGAAGAAAGTTAGATTTATCAGAGTTGGGAAAGAAAAGAAGAGGGAAAAATTAGAGCTTGTGCATACAAATGTATGGGGACCTGCTCAGGTATCATCTCTTGGTGGCTCTCATTATTATGTTACTTTTATTGATGATGCAACTAGAAAAACTTGGATTTATTGTATTCAGAATAAATCTAATGTATTCGATACTTTTAAGAAATGGAAAGCTTTGGTTGAGATTGAGACAGGAAAGAAGTTGAAGTGTCTCAGATCAGACAATGGAGGTGAATATTGTAGAAAATATTTTGATAGGTACTATTCCGAGCATGGAATTCGCAGAGAGAAGATAGTTCCAAGAACACATAAAGAAAATGGTGTGTCAAAAAGGATGAACAAAACAATCATGGAGTGTGCAAGGTGCATGAGATTGCATGCAGGATTGAATTTACAATTTTAGGCAGATGCTGTAGATACTATTGTTTATCTAATAAAAAGAGGGCCTTCAAGTTCCTTGGATGGTGGGCCTTTTTAAAGCCTTTTGACTGTGAGGCCTTTGTCCATATTAATAAAGAAAATATAACTAAGCTTGAGGAAAAATCAAAGAAATGTACCTTTATTGGATATGGTGTTAATGATTTTGGTTATCGCTTATATGATTATGAAAATCACAAAATAATTAGGAGAAGAGATGTAATATTCAATGAAAAGGTGTTGTATAAGAATCAGTTGTAGGAAAAGAAATAGGAAAAAGAAAACAAAGAATACACAGTTCTTGATGAGATCACTGAAAAAGTAAAGGTCCTGAAAATAATAATAATCAATAGCCACAGCAATAGCAACCACCACAACAGCAAAAAGCACCTCAAACACCTAAAAGTGGTGTTAGAAGATCTACCAGGATAAGTAGACCCCCTGAACGATACTCTCCTTCATTATATTATTTATTGTTGACTGATTCTGGTGAACCTGAATGTTATGAAGAAGCAATGCAAAGGAAAGGTGGAAGAAGTGGAGCTAGCCATGGAAGAAGAGATGGAACTAATGCATAACCATACTTCGGACTTAGTCACTCGTTGCCCTGGTAAAACTACATTGAAAAATAAATGGGTTTACAGGCTAAAGGAAGAAGATGGAAGAAAACAAAGGTAGAAAGCTAGACTTGTGGTGAAGGGGTTTTCACAAAAGAAAGGTATTGATTTTGATGAAATATTTTCTCCTGTTGTTAAGATGACTTCAATCAGAACTATTTTAAGTCTTGTAGCAGCGGAAGATTTACATCTTGAACAGTTAGATGTAAAGACAACATTTCTCCATGGAGATCTGGAGGAAGAGATCTATATGGAGAAACCAAAAGGATATGAGGTCAAAGGGAAGGAAAAATTAGTGTGCAGGTTAAAGAAGAGCTTGTATGGCTTAAAACAGGCTCCAAGGAAGTGGTATCTAAAATTTGATAGGTTTATGTCTGAACAAGGTTATACTAGATGTCACTGTGATCAGGTATATCTCGAAAGGAAAATTATATGTACCTATATTATATTTTTACTGTATGTAGATGACATGCTTGTTTCAATGGTCTAATATCTTAAAAAATGAATGTGCTCAAAATAAAATTAGCAAATTCAACTTCAATGAAGGATTTGGAGCTGCAAAATAAATCCCTTGGTATGGTAACAACTACAAAGAGACAGGAAAACAAGCAAATTAACACTGTCTCAGAAAGAGTACATACAAAAGGTGTTGAAAATATTTAATATGTAGAAGGAAAAACCAGTTAGTACACCTTTTGCTAGCGATTTCAAACTTAGTAAGGAGATGCCCCCTAAGACCCAAGAAGAAATGGACTAGATGTCTAAAGTTCCATATGCATCAGCAGTTGGAAGCTTAATGTATGCAATGGTTTGTACAAGGCCTGATATCGCACATGTAGTGGGAGTGTGAAGTAGGTACATGAAAAATCTAGGAAAAGAACATTGGATGGCAGTTAAATGGATTCTCAGATATTTGAGAGGTACCACAAATCAAGCATTATGCTTTGGTGGTTTAAACATTGCTCTACAGGGATATGTTGTATTTCTTTACAGATATGTTTTATGGATGAATTGGGTAAGAAGCATGATATGGGCACATTATACAGTGATAGCCAAAGTGCCATTCATCTTGCAAAGAAATCAGCATTTCATTCTAGGACTAAAAAAATACAGGTCAAGTACCATTTCATATGGTCAGTGTTGGAAGAAGGATAGTTGAAGCTGGAAAAGATACACACTAGCCAGAATCCTACAGATATGCTAACAAAAGTTGTAACCAGGGAGAAACTAAGATTATGCTTAGTTTCAAGTGGTCTTCAAGGATGACGATGAAGATGAGAAATAGCCAGGTCCAAAGAGGAGTCATTTTCTAGGAAATGAAGCATCGGTGGAGTTGCTACAATCAGTCTCCAAGTGGGAGATTTTTGGGTGTGGAGCCTGATTATCTCGTTTATTTTGTATCACAGCTTGGACCCCTGTACCTTAATGTGACAGAAACACTACACATAATTAAATGTTGCCTAGGGGGTCCAAGGGGGGTGGCTACAAGTTTATGGAGCCCCCCCTTGGAGGGGGGTTTCGGGGACAACGCCCCTGAAGCTAAAAACAGATGTAAAATTTCCTTGTAAAAGTATAGTAATTTCTAGTCAATCTAGGCCATTCATTATGCAGATGATCTGATGGTAGAAGTTATGTTTAGTTTAGGGTTTTTTGCCCTAGGAGGCAACCCCTCGCTTATATGAGGGTATTGTATTACAACTGTGTATGGTATGTGTATTCTCAGATCGAGAAACAGATAGGGAGAATGTGAGAGAGAACAAAGGATATTACATTGGATCTCCTGTAGGTTGTGTCTCTTCATTTTGATGGGTAATAGAAAGGAAGGATTGGTTTTTTAGGGTGGACGTAGCCCAAACTGGGTGAACCACGTATATCTGTGTCTCTCTGGTTTTATGTGTTTTGTGTGCTTTTATTTTCCGCATATTTTATGTGTTCCATTGCTCTGTAATATATAAGTTTCTAACAGAATTCACTGAATAAATGTTGAAAAAATATTTTATAATATCGATAGATATGATTTTATTGATATGAGAGTAAATTTTATTGAGAATTTCAGCAATAACATGATTTCATATAATTTTCCTGAATATATATTAATAGAACTGTTAAGCATTAATTAATTATTTAATGTTAAATGTGAATTTGTTTGTAGTGAAATCAATATCCACATTCTCTCTCTGCACAGTACTTGCGCATCATTATTATGATATATTATTGGTAATATTTTAATACAAAGTCATATTTTGAATACCGTAATTTAATGCATTAAAGGTTCTACAAATAGTGAACAAAACTTTGCATAATGAAACATCTCTGCACAATCTAATCTCTCTCTGCATAGTGAATGGTATTCGCTCAAATCTCTCTACATAGTAAAATTTCTTGACATAATGAAATATATTTTCACAATGAAATATATTTGCACAAAAACCTCTACATAATGAAATATTTTTTTGGAGGTACGAAGAATAGTGATTTTCCCATACCACTGTAGAACCAATTTCTTATGCATTGAAGGCACCAAATTCTATTTATTTTCTCGAAACACTTGCAGGGGTGCAGAAAATTTCGAAGACAACATACAATGCAGTACAATAAAATTATCCACACTTCAAAGCCAACACACAATATCAAATTTCAATTATGAAAGTTAATATCGCATATTATACTTGTTATTTGTGCAGTTAAAAATTATTCTTTATAACATGCTTTATCATGTAATTAGTCTAATGATAATAGGTAACATACAAACTGTTGGAATAATTTAGTACTAGAGGACGTGAGACAAGAGAAGTGTGTTACATGAATTTTTTTTTCGAGATGGTAATGTTTATGAAGATGCAGAAACATGGAAATCACACTTAGTATTAAAGAATCAATTAATGAATAGTAGTGATATTAACATTAGTACAAAATGGCTAATTAGTTACTAAAAATATGACTAAATCTTGTATATAAACAACCATTTTTCAGTCGGTGTACAATAGTAGATAATTTATAGTATCTTATAATGCGACCAAATTTTAGTCATTTTTAGCTTAGTCGTTAATTGATAGTCTCAATTTTATCATCTAGTAGTATATTTATTCATAAATTTGTTGATTAATTTAGTCATTAATTTCCACAGTTAATGACCAAATATAAAAAACAATATATTACTATATCATCACCCGAGAAAACCAATTATTTTCCAAAGAAATATGACCCAAAATGTTGTTCTTGTTATAAAATACTGTAAATTAGCTACTAATAGTCACATATATGCAAATTTTGGTCATTGTTTAAAACCAATTCATGACCAAAGAAATATGACTAAATTTTGGTCGTGTTATAAGATATTGCAAATTAGCTACTGATAGTCATATATATGCAAAATTTTGTCGTGATTTCTAATAAAAAATTTATCATTTGCAGTAGTCATTTATATTTTTTTGGTAGTTTAATATACATTATATAAACGACTAATTTATTTGTTTATATTCATTCCATTTATTTTCATTAATAATTATTATACACGACTAATTTAGTTGTATATTAATTTTATTTTAGTTCATCATTAATCAATTAAACTACTAATTTAGTAGTTTTAGATTGATTTTATGTGTTCATTATTAATCAACATAAATTAATTTGTATAATTTTGAGACAAAATTAAAAAAATGACATACAATGTGCATGTTCATCTAATATGAAAACATAAAGTTACATATGTTAATTACAATAATAATTAATATAAAGTGCAACTATAAATAATTTAAACCACATAATGATATTATATGAAATGTCAGGTATCACAATACGAGCTTCCAACTTAATATTGGTTGGAAAACAATTTACAGATGAAATATTGTTTCATCAACTCTAAACATTATCATTATGTTGCCAAGGAATTGCAGGTGAATTCACCAACTCTGAAGACTTGACCATCAATTTGTTGAGATTCAACAAGATGATGAGCTTAGTGAAAAGAGTTTCATTCACTAAGTGGGCCCGTAGGCTATTTTTGGTGCAAAGTCTATTTTTAGACATGTCAATCATATTCTATGAGTTGCAGGATGCTATTTGTGGATGGTTGGTCAAGTTGGAAATATAGATGGACTTCTATTTTTAGACATATTGGGTGGAGTCTATTTTTATATTTCCAGTCTAAAAATAGATATGTCGAATATTATTAGCTCTCAATAATATTTGGACTCTAAACATTATCTTATTCTCTTGGAGCACTTCAGTTAAGTGCACAGATGTGGCACAACAATTGACAGAAGGAATTACGCTATTCCTGAGGGTTTATTGGAGCTATTGCATGGAGGACTTCAGTTAGAACTCATGTGACAGAGTTTGGTGGAGTTGGAGAAGTAGTTGGTGGAGTTGCATTTAGTTTAACTCAGTTAGACTCAGTTGAGCTAGTTGTATCTAGTCTAACTGATTGATACACTAGTGAGAGTGGTGTGAATTAATTAGTTAATTAATTCACTAAATAATAATTCATTAATCAACTGAAGAATACATCAGTTAACTATAATGCATGGACAGTTTCAGTGGAGACCAGTGGAGAGGTAGGTCAAAGAGCAAGTGTGACTATCAGTTGTGACTATAGTGATGCATTGATTGCATTAAACACTTAGTGAAGATGCCAATGAGGATTGTGTGAGCAAGGCTGGCTGAATTCAAACTCATTCAGAGCCATTCTTTAGCAGGGATTGCGCAGTAGAGGCAGGCTAGCAGGTGGCAAAGATCGGTGCATGGATTTGCAAGATCGGGCCTGATTAGTGTGTAGCGATTGTATTGTAATGAGAGCTTGATATGATCAGCTTTGTATGAGGATTGTTACATGATCTCTATGACATATATTATATACATATAGTTGGGGTTTTCAGCTTCAGGCTTTCCCGTTAAACAACTGTGTTCATATGTGTGAATTTTTATTGTTTCATGTGTGCATTGCAATCTTGATTTAATTTCCGCAAATGATCAATGGTGGAATAGATTCTGTATTTTGCATGAAGTTAAAATAGTGTGAGATCAGGAGAATATTGGACATATAACACATAAGTTATATAATTTCTACATGGTATCGGAGCAGTTGATCATTGGAGGAGATTGCAATTATTGAAGCGGTTGAGT
The DNA here is from genome assembly GCA_034641835.2 of Pinus albicaulis. Lineage (NCBI taxonomy): Eukaryota > Viridiplantae > Streptophyta > Pinopsida > Pinales > Pinaceae > Pinus > Pinus albicaulis. The sequence goes on along the minus strand of CM076570.1, from coordinate 802,567,945 downwards.
TTTGTGCTGGTGGAATTCGAATTTGCTGCAGTGTTTTCTTGGTGTCGAAGTTGAGCATTCATTGAAATGTCTTTCAACGGATTGTGATTGGAGTATGCCCTTGAGGGCAGCTCGAATTACATAGCATGGAAGGACGGGATGGAGGCGGTGCTGGATGATAATGGGTTGAAGGATTTCATAGATGTTGATATTCCGAAGCCTGCTTCTAGCGATGCAGCCGCACTTGACGCATGGAAAAAGAAGGTAGCAAAGTGTCGAAGGATTCTGTTGGAAGGTGTGAAGGACCACATTGTGTCTAGCCTTCATGGTAAAGCCACTCCATTCTTAATGTGGAAGGCTTTGACAGACTTGTTCCAAAGCAGAAGTGACCAGAGGAAGTTGGCGCTTAAAGACAAGCTCAAAAAAATAAAAATGGAGAAAGGCGACAGTATACCAAAATACCTCACGAAGTTTGTCCACTGCAAGGATGAGTTGGGAAGTGTGGGGGTTACTGTTGATGAAGAAGACTTGGTGAGCTTGGCTCTCCTTGGGCTTCCGAAGAGTTGGCATAGCTACGAAGACTTTGTTAATGGACGGGAGAAACTGCCAGGATGGGAGCAACTTTGGTCGAATATTGTGCAGGAGGAGATAAGGCAGGGTACCAAGGATGGATCTTCATCAAAGAATGAAGATGAAGAAAATTGTGCTTTGGCTACCAAAGCTCGGAAAGGAAAAGGGAAGAAATCTTCCAAATCCGAAGCTAAAGGCAAGAAACAGGATTTGTCCAAGGTGAAGTGTTTTCACTGTCACCAGCATGGGCATTTCGCCACTAATTGTCCACAGAAGAAGAAGAATAAGAGCACTGTTGGTTCTACAGCAGGAGAGGCCTTAGCCTCACAGTTTGAGCTCGAATTTTCTTTGATCGCATGCTTGGTTTCAAGTGTGATGGGATCGGTGTGGTTTCTTGACAGTGGTGCATCTTTCCATATGACCGGAGACAAAGATTTGTTTAGTGATCTGGAGGAAAAGGATCTTGGAGTGCACATCGAGATGGGCGATGATGGTAGATACAGTGCGACTGGTATCGAGACCATTTCATTTAAGAGGGAGTCCATTAGACCTTTCATCTTGAAGGATTTCATGCATGTTCCAGGATTGAAGAAGACTCTGATCTCCCTGGTGATGTTGGAAGACAAGGGTTATGATGTTGTTTTTAGTGAGGGAAAATCCTTCCTTTGGCATAAAACAAACCAGGAGGATAGGGATTCAAGTTAAGAATATTTATAAATTGCAGGTATATGGCTGTGTAGAAATGGCAGGCAAAGCAGAAGGAGTGGTGAGCTGGGATGAGGGTAAATTGTGGCATAGGATATTGGGCCATCTTCACCATGGCGCTTTGAAAATTTCGCAGCATATTTCTACCGAGATTCCTAAGGGTACACTTGCACAGTTAGATCAGTGCAAGGGATGTACTTTAGGAAAATTTGTAAAGACAAATTTTCATGAGAAGGATAGTTGCACCTCGATGATCCTTGAGAGAATTCACACAGACGTGTTTGGACCTTTCTCAGTTGCTTCAACAAAAAAGCACAGGTATTATGTGATATTTGTTGATGAATTTTCTCATAAGTGTTGGATCTTCTTCATGTAGAAGAAGAGCGAGACATACTCAAAGTTCTATGAGTTCAAGGCGCTGGTTGAGAAAGAGTCAGGGAAGTAGGTGAAAGCTTTAAGGAGCGATAATGGTGGTGAATACATATTTGGTGAATTCAAAGACTTCTGCAGCAACGAAGGAATTCAAAGAGAACTCATAGCGTCTCATAACCCACAACAAAATGGGGTCGCGGAGAGAAAGAACAGAACAATCATGGGTGTTGCACGGGAAATGTTGCATGATCAGGGCCTTCCCATACACTTGTGGGCTGAGGCATGCAACATTGCGGTTTATGTGCAAAACCGTTGTCCTCATAGAGTACTTGGCATGAATACACCCGAAGAGGCATTTTCTGGTAAGAAGTCTGATATTTCTCATTTGAAGATTTTTGGCTCACCTGTTTACATTCATGTGATGAAGGATGCCAGGAAGAAGCTGGAGCCAACCGCAAATGTTGGGATATTTGTGGGGTACACAGAAACACCCCACAATTATTGTGTGTATTTGCCAGATAGTCGAATGACTGTTGTGCGATGGGATATCAAATTTCATGAGGAGAAATCCATGAAGTTGTCGCTTGAGAGGGAGATACACTTGCATGAAAATGAGGAGCTACTTGTCCCTAAAGATGAGCCTCAGGATGTGGATCAGCCATAAGAGGAGGTTCATGGAGTGGAAGAAACCACTCATGCAGCACCAAACATCAGAGGGCGGAAGCGCACTACAGAAGCTGAGCGACTAAATCTTGATGCAGTGCAGAATGTAAGAGATCCTACATCACAGGGCAGATAGAGACAGTCACCTGACCAATTTACTAGATACATGGCTCTGATGAGCAAGTGTATCGTGACAAAGCCATCCTCTTTCGAGGAAGCTGTGGAGGATCCTACATGGGTAGATGCCATGGTGGAAGAGTATGATTCGATTGTCAGAAACAGTGCATGGGCGATTGTCCCAAGGCTAGAAGGGAAATAAATGGTAGGTTCGAGATGGATCTACAAAGTGAAGCAAGCTGCTGATGGGAGCATCAAGAAGTATAAGGCAAGATTATTTTCCCGGGGCTTCTCACAAATCGAGGGGATCGACTATGAAGAAACCTTTGCACCTGTCGTAAGGTATTCTTCCATATGGACCATCCTTTCTCTCTCAGCACAGATGGGTTGGCACATTCATTAGATGGATGTGAAGACTACGTTCCTCAATGGAGTCATTGACGAGGAGGTGTAAATTGAGCAGGCTGAAGGATTCGAAATCTTCAGCAGCAAGTCGCATGTGTGCAGGCTCAAAAGAGCATTGTATGGGCTGAAACAAGCACCTTGTGCTTGATACACATAGATAGACAGTTATTTCACCAGACTTGGTTTCACCAAGAGTGAGGTGGATCCTAACCTATACCAGATTGTGGTGGAGGGTAAGATTTTGATCATTGTGCTTTATGTAGATGATTTAACACTAACAAGTGATGAACTGTTAATACAGTCATGCAAGGCATACAGAGCACATATGGAGGGATTTTCAGTATCGGATCTACATCGGTTTCTTGGTACAGCATGAAACAAATATCCGTGGCACTCAGTTCAGCGGAGGTTGAGCACGTGGCAGGAAGTTTAGCTGCATGCGAGGCTATATGGATGAGGAAGATCCTGGTCGGTTTGTTCAATTCTCATTTAGATCGTACTATGATATATTGTGATAATCAAAGTTGCATTAAAATCTCAGTTAATCCAGTATTTCATGATAGATCTAAACATATTGACATCCGGTACCATCATATTAGAGATTGTGTGCAACGAAATATCATGTTGCTTTCTTACATTCCTACGGAGGATCAAGATGTAGATATTCTGACGAAGGCGCTCACTAGGATCAAATTTGAATACCATAGAGATAGGATCAGGGTGGCAGAAAATCTCTACCTTGTTGAGTGCTAGTGTTGAGATTCAACAAGATTATGAGCTTAGTGAAAAGATTCACCTTCACTAAGTGGGCCCGTAGGCTATTTTTGGCGTAAAGTCTATTTTTAGACTATGTCTATTTTTAGACATGTCGATCATATTCTATGAGTTGCAGGATGCTATTTGTGGATGGTTGTTCAAGTTGGAAAAATAGATGGAATTCTAAGGCCCTCCCCCTTAGGCGAGTGTTTATTTTACTTTACTTGATCTAAAAATAGATATGTCAAGACTATTATTAGCTCTTAATAATATTTGGACTCTAAACATTATCTTATTCTCTTGGAGCATAGGTTAAGTGCACGAGATGTAGCTATGACTAACGAAGGAATACGCATTCCCCAGGGTTTAATAGAGCTAATGCATGGAGGAATCTAGTTAGAATTCCATGTGATAGTATAATTGGAGTTGGAGAAGTAGTTGGTGGAGTTGTATTTAGTTTAACTCGGTTAAATTAGTTGAGCTAGTTGTATCTAGTCTAAGCTGATTGATACACTAGTGAGAGTGGTGTGAATTAATTAGTTAATTAATTCACTAAATAATAACTCATTAATAAACTGAATAATACATCAGTTAACTACGATTGCATGCCGTTTAGTGGAGACCAGTGGAGAGATAGGTGAAAGAGCAAGTGTGACTATCAGTTGTGACTATAGTGATGCATTGGTTGCATCCAACACTTAGTAGAGATGCAAATAAGGATTGTGTGAGCAAGGCTGGAGTAATTCAAACTCATTGAGAGCCATTATTTAGCAGGGATTGCATAGTAGAGGCAGGCTAGCAGGTGGCAAAGATCGGTGCATGGATTTGCAAGATCAGGCCTAATTAGTGTCTAGTGATTGTATTTTAATGAGAGCTTGATATGATCATCTTTGTATGAGGATTGTTACATGATCTATATGACATATCTTATATACAGATATTTGGGGTTTTTAGCTTTAGGCTTTCCCATTAAAAAAATTTGTTAATTTGTGTGAATTTTTATTGTTTCATGTGTGCATTGCAATCTTGATTTAATTTTGGAAAATGATCAATGGTGGAATAGATTCTGTATTTTGCATGAGGTTAAAATAGTGTGAGATCAGGAGAATATTGGACATATAACACATAATTTATATAATTTCTACACAATCTTTATGTGTGTATCTCATATGGGGTATTGGCTCTAAGGGTATCACTAGACCAATTATCCTCCCTCTCTCTCTCTCTTTTATCTTTTGTCATTCCAGTGTTATTGTTCTCTTCTTTCTTCAATTCCTGATTGTTATCATCAATATTGAGTTTCTTTTCTAAAAACAAAATAAGATACAATTCAGAGTGTAAGACACAAAAGACGATGAACGCTAGAATATAAACTAAAGTATACTATAAAGGATTTATACAACAAAAGAAAAAATACATTAAACTCCAAACTATACAATCAATGAATGTGTTAAACTCCGTATATGGCATGAGAAAGATAGTAAATTAGATGAGGTGAAAGTTTAAGGCACTAACTATATTAAAATGATGAACAAAAGAAGGTTATAGTGGCTATGTGATCATTTTTCGTGACCTGCAAACTTTTAGATAAGAATAGTCCATTCTCAACTCCACAATAGTTGAAAAAACAAAAATCGTATTTGTTTTTGGAATCAAGAATGTGTTTCGAACCTAATATAAATTATCATGATTGATATATTATAAGAAATTAAGAATATACCCACAATTCATGGCCACATTTTGATAACATTAAGAAAATAAATGTAAATGCTATAAAATTGTAGATATCTAATATTATCACCTCACTTCAAGCATTTGTAATTTGATACTGCACGATCGGCATGTCTTAAAATCTGAAAAAGTTAGTTAGTTGAACCTTGTGTCTGAATTGTAGCTCAACCACCACCTCCAAATATTTCCTTCAAGCAAGGACAATAAACATTACATTTCTTATACCAAAAAAACCTATCATGGACCAGCCCATGGTTTCCTTAGGTTTGTAGAGTCAAAAGCTAGACTTCCAAATTTCTACATGTCGCACTCTCAATATAAACCAATCTCTTTATTTCTTTATCCTAGAAACCAAGACTAATTTAGTGGAAACCAACATGGATACTTGAATGATACTTGCTAGACTTGCAAATATTTTTGCATGAAAATGTTCATTACATTTTTTCACTAGGATTCAGGGCCTCCATTGGACCTTCAAATCCAACACCACTACATATCCCCAACTTTGAAAGCTTTACAAAGACCACATAATCCAAATGGTGTTTGATAAATACCTATTTATTCTAGTCTTGGAGTCAATGTTAGAACTTATGAAGCAAATATGAAATATAACGCTTCAATAAAAAAATTACCGTATTGGTTCATGAAGTCCACACAACTCTTAAACAAAAATTTTAAGTCATACATAATAGTTCTATTCAAATTTTACTTTTTATATTCTTATGAAATGACAAAAATAAAACCCCAAAGCAACAACATTATGAATGCCAATGATCCTACAAAGTCTGTTAGACCTAGACAAGGACGGACATGTAATATTAGACCGCGGTGATTTTCCATAATTTAAGGTATTATTATATCTTCCAATAGTTATTTTATGTAGGAGAGATGAAAAGAGATATTTATATGCCAAGAAATAGTCATTGATAAAATAATTCCTTAATGCTTGAGGATCCATTTTTTATTCTTAGATACCAACTCAAAAAAGATTCTTATTGTAGTTAGGAACATATTACTTTTACTTTTCCAAACATGAAAAACCACTATTTTATATATTCCATTGAAGGGTAATGTTGAATTTTAATTTATTATTTAAACTTAAATGGGCATTCGATTGATACTAATTTTAGTTTTAAGAACAAATTCATACAATGCTAAGAATTCATTCGAGTTACGACCATTCCAGTAACTGTCACATGATATGATATATAAATTAAAAACCAAGTGAAAAGTTGAGAATAGCTACTTTGTGTATCCAACATAATAATGAAAATTCCATTTTTAAATGTGATCTGGTTGTTGTTATGCATCTCAATGCCAATCTCCAAATTCTCGAGGATATTTTTATGTTTTTACATCATGTTCATACAATGCTTGCCACAATGGAAGACATGCTTAGCTATTTAGTGAGCCAAGAAAACTATAAATAGGTTATGAATCACAAAAGAAACACCTTAGTCATATGCAAGTTTATTATGACATAGTAGTCACAATCCACTACTATGAAAAATGAGTTGTTTTTTTTCCCAAAAACTAATATGATGATTAAATTTACCTCAAACAATTTCCTTAGTGCCACCTAATAAATGTTTTTAGATAGTAGTAACTGGGTAGATTTGATTTATTCTTCAATACAATATTTTCAAATACAAAATGAGAGGAATATATTTAAGACTTTTTATCTCTACAAAATAAATACAAGAAATTATCCTAAGATCACTTGCTAATTACTCTTCCCTTTGAACCGACGCCTTTACGGTCACAAGGGGGTGTCCTTAGTGATGGTACATTGTCAACAACTTAAAAAAATGTGTAAAAAAACAAAGTGATCAGCACATGAAAAATTTATAATCAAGATCCATGCAAGGAACCAAGAGCACATGAGAACTTAGTCAAATAATACGAGGGAGATTCAATTTCATTAGTGAACTACAACTATGAATGATGAAAATGAAACCAAAACTCACCTTAAATGAATGTAGAATAAAAAAAGGCATTTCGGACACCCACAACACTATAAAAGAACACAGTTATTCAACAACGAGACTGAAAGAGCTATAAATAAATGGCATAATCAAACCTTATATGTATATCAATAAAAATAGTGTTTGCATCATAGTGATGAATATGACATTGGTTTCATAACTGATAGTGCATGTAGTGATGGAAACAACAAAAATGGCTAGAAAAGGATGAATAACAATTATGGGAACCCAGAGAATTGTAACAAGAAACAACTATTCAACCACATGACTCAAAGAGATTTAAATATTACTGTCATCTCACTGTTTTGACCTCAATCTTGTGGAAATAATTCTTATTATTAGTTCCTTAACTCCAACATAGTTGTTGTTTATATGGTACACATGCTATACAGGATGAAAATAGGTTTCTACAATGCTTGATCACTAAAATATTTTGCTTCTCACTGATAACTATGTACATAAGTTGCTAATTAAAATCCACTACAACACTTCTCCTCTAACCAGTCCAAGAACACACCCTAGTATATGCAATAACGTGCTCTAACAACCCTACACTTAGTTGTTGATTGGAATCCTTGGAACCCACATCCAAGGGATGCCAATAAACCAAGTTGACTTTTTGAGGTTAGAAAAGTTGCATGCATATTTCAAATGCTAGCTTTTTGCTCTTTGAATTCATGCTGCAAGAATAAAAAAGCCCATTGACCTCCCACTGAATGATTGTGCATCTGCAAAATTTCAGCAAGAATTTTAAAATATCAATCTATAAGTACGACCTAAGTTTTTTAAAGACGAAGTACAAGTAAAACTTTTGGTTTTTGTTGTATGATAGCAACACAAATACTAAAGCAAATCAGCAGCACAAGTCATTAAGGATCATCTACTAGTAAATTCATTAGAACTTTGAGGGGTCTAAAATGGGCCTCTTAAGAAAAATGTACAACCAAAATAAACTTTATGAGAACCAATAGGATTCAAGATGATGATGTCAACCATGGGGGATGATTCACCATTTTTGGAGTAAAAAAGTAAAAATATTAAAACATAATAAAATAATAAAACTTCTTTTTCAACTCATATTTTCAACTTATCTCCCTATGAGTTTACTCAAATTTCGAGTGAGAGTACTCATTGGATGTAAAATTTAATTCCCCATCCAAGGAGTACCCATGTTGAATACTTTTGATGGACTATACTACACGAAAAATGAGAAATACATGAAAAACTATTGATTGCAATCACATTTTTTCAAAATATTTCTCATTTTTTCATAGCAAAGTCCATCAAGTATAGGCCAATGGGACATTCTAGATGAAATTAAATTTTGCATCCAACAGTTTCTCTTGCTCAAGCTTTGAGTAAAAAATTTGGGAGATAAGTTGAAAATACGAGTTCAAAGTAGTTTTTCTTTTTCCCTCTAAAATTTGATGATGTAATCAAATCTTATTTTTATTATTTGCATTATTATTTTATAATTTCCTTAGGAAGCCCATTTTAGACCTCAAAATTACCCTAATGTAGAATTAAAACCATGAGATGATGATATATATTAGTTGGAAGAGTTGGAAAACAATACCAAACTACCAAATATGCCAAAAAGGTCAAATTAGGGTTGGAGTTTGATATGCTTAGCACGCCTCAAGTAACAACCCTCTCAATTGTTAACATATGTCACACAATGAATACCTCCATATTATATATCATTTTTGGGATTCAAATGCGTTAATTTAGTCATTCATATATGACCATTTCCATGACAGGTAGTCGTAACTGAATAATTTCTCATGATTTTTGAATAGTCCACTTAGCACTCATTGCATCGGGTGATGCTCATAGAGGTCAAGAAGTGGAATTGAAACTCGTGAAA